>PVKM010005406.1:0-47953 GCA_004027735.1 Carollia perspicillata | reverse complement strand
GGTCGGTCGGGGTTGGAAAGCACAAGACCAGGTCCAATGATATTGAAGGTGGCATCAATATGCATTGGATTGGGATCTTTAAAGGAGATGATATGCACTCTGTAGTCTGGAGCAAGATGCCTACGCATCCATTCAATGCCCAGGTAGTTTGTAACCTGAAAACAAAAGGAAGATGAAACCTATAAAGATTTGGTTCTGTGAATAGAAAACTAAAAATAGGATGAAAATATTTGAATTTGGGAATTAAAAATACAATAATAATGTGTGAAATCGCATAGGCAGTCTTTATCAACCTGGCTTCTCTGTGCAAAAATATCTCTTCCAGCTCTAATGAAGTCAGCAGCATCAAAGCATGGCTCAAATTCAGTTGTCACAAATTTTCCCTGAGCAGCCAGTTGGTGTCTGTCTTCTACAGAATGAATGGGGTAATCCTGTTGGAACAAGAATGAACACAGTGCATTGTTCATGAGAAAATTATTTATAGGACATTGATTGCTAAGAAAATTAGTTTATCATCATCATTTACCCAGTCTACTACTACTATCCAGTATTAGACTAAAATATGCAAGATGTAGGCCTATGCAAATCAAACAAACAGCAACAACAAAAAATGGCATGACAGCAATTTCCTGATACTTAGAAGCAAATGGTACAGAGGCAGAAATGATTCAGAAAATATTCCATGACGTTGATTTATGTAGTGTAGCTACCTACAATATTGAAAGTCAACAGGATGAAGTCATTCTGTTCTTTTAGAAAAGGAATTTGGTCCCGAGACTAACTGTTACCATAAAATGAGATGCTGTGTTTCCCCTGCCAAATTTGATTGGGTGTGGTGGAATGAATTTATTATTTATTTCTATTTAAACCCCTAGAAGAAAATTTTGATTTTTTAATTATTTCTATAAATTATCACATACCAAGTGATCTAATAAGGGACATATACTTCTTTTTACTGTGAATTTGGCTTGTAGACCAAATTCTTTGACTACATTCTTTTTCTAGAAGAGAATGGAGTCTAGTGACTTTTCTCTGTCCACCAATGAACACCTTGTGTGCCTTCAGGCAAATCCCTGTCACAGAATGATACTATTTCCTCATGGGCTTGTGAAGTGGAAGCAGGACTGAGGCTGTAAATAAAGTGCTTAGCCAAAGACCTGGCACAGGTAAGCACCAAATAAGTACCAGTATTAGCCATTATTACTATTATTACCACAATATCATTTACTCTTATTTTCATCATAAAACGCATAATAAATACATGGTTTCAGAGAATCTCCATCTCACTCTCTGGGATCATTTAGAAAAGTTACTAGTAAGCACCCCTATAATCAGGGACTTACCTGGTCATAAAGCTCATTAGCCATTGTGGGCTTCGGAGCGGTTGTCCACTTGGCGCCACGGCGGAAGTAGTCTTTGATAATCGATCGGTACGCCCGGTACTCAAAGAAGCGAGCGCGCCACGCCATGGGAGCCTCGATAATCTCATTTCCCACAACTATCAGAATGTCTCGAGGCATTGCACCATATAAACCTGTTGGACCACAGAGTTGCACAATGACCTCAGTAGTGCTCATTTGCAAGACAGAAAAGTTGATGGGATCCCCCCCCCCTTTTTTTTTGTAAAATAAAAATCACAGAAAATCAGTAGTGTGAAAGTACATAATTATATGCAAATAGGAAAAATATGGAATGATACATACTAGATCGTTAACATGAATTCTGTGTGAGGCGAAGCCAAACAAAAAATAGAAAAGAAAAAAAATGAAATAAGGTCCTTGTGCAAAGAGGTCTGGAACCACCAAGTTTTCCCCTTTCGTAAGCTCCTTCCTTGCTACACAGAAACAGAGTTCTTCAGGGAATATCTATCTGTAGCACAAGGTAAAAATTGGGCCATGGATTGCGTCTAGAAATATAAATTAGAACACTGAACTCGGGCCCACAAACAGTCTTGTGGCAGTGTCAGTTAAAAATGGAATGTTTCTGTTCCTCTCTTCACTTCTGTTCTTGAGGAAAATTAAATAAAATCCACTGTTCTTATGTAAGAAAATTACCATGAAGTTTAGAAAAACTGATTCTTTCAAGGAGATTTCATATTTACAATGAAGTTTTGAATGTGTACATCTTAATCATATCAAAAAGAACCGAACTGTTCCTAAATAATCTTTAAAGTTTTGAAGAATTACTAAAACAAAGAAATATTTGAGAAATTATCCGTTTTCTCCTTATACATTAAGAGATAAAGTAAAAATTAAGACACTAGCAATTTAGGGATCTGACATCACTTACCCGTAGACTCAAAATCAGGAGTTTTATACTGTACTGACCAGTCAATGGGGTCAGGCCTCCTCACTGTCACTCCTTCCATTTTTAGAATATTGCACATTTCTTCAATTTCAGCAATAGCCTTTTTCAAATGATCTTTGGGAAAATAATGGCCTCCATGCTTCTGGTAAAATGGCCAATACTTTTCATATGTGTTGGCCTAGAAGCAGAAGATAATAAGTGAAATACTTACAGAAGAAAACTATAACTCATGCTAGGTTTATAGGAGAATCATGATTTATATAACTTAACAGAATTGAGACTAAGACTATGTCTTGTCCTGTGTTGATCCCCAGCATGGAGTACAGTGCCTCTATGGGAAGACACTCAATATTTGTTGAAGGAAGAAGTCTAAATCCCCTGGATGTGTTAAGACCTTTTGCTTCTTTTGCCTGTTACCACTCAGTGTGTCTGCCCTCACAGGGGCTTGGAATCCTCTTGGGCCAGTTTGTACATGCTTCATAGACAAAATAGAACATGAGCGGTCTCGTTAGACAGTCTCAATGAAATAAAAAGAAGAGAACAAATGAAATAGCATAAGAAAATAAGAGGGCACCTATATTAAGACAAAACCATGGACTATCCATGAATCCCAGAATTCTGTCTAGATAAGAGCACCTAAAGATATTTTATAGGAAAATAGGGATCTACCTGATTAAAGGTTAGGGACATACTCTCATATATGTTTTGTTTCTCTTAAAAATGTATTAGTGATTTTCCCATCTAACAGGGTTACCACTTGGAAAATTGTGCAGTAGTGCAAGTCTCCCTTTGGTGCTTCCCACCCTTCCCTGCCAACATGTCTCACCCCACCACACCTCTCCTCTCCCCAGACCAGCCAACTCTCATTGCTTCAGGTCCTTTTGCCATAGAAGAAAGCTATCTAATAAATGAATCCACAAGTTTTTAATAGCTAAATAAATATAAAGCTTAACATTTAGAAAGTGACCAAGGATTATATGCATTTTAAAAGACAACTGAATGGAAAACAACTGAATGTTTTAAAAAAGGCTCAACCAGCCCTCGCTCAGTGGCTCAGTTGGTTGGAATGTTGTCCTGTACACCAAAAGGTTGCAGGTTCAGTTCCTGGCTGGGGCACATACTTAGGTTGAGGTTTTGATCCCTGGTTGGGGTGCATATGGGAAGCAATCAGATCGATGTTTCTCTCTCTCTCTCTCAAAGCAATAAACATATCCTTGAGTGAGGATCTTTTTTAAAAAGGCTCAACCAATTTGCTAAAAATTACTGTTGAACTAGGGTAGGTATAACTATAATAAATCAATTTTTGAAAGTATAAAAATTTAGAGGATTCTTCATTGAGATTGTGTTGCATGAGATTGCTTTGCACGTGGCTGAGTTCTGAGTCAGTTTAAAGAACTATGTGAGGAAATGCAGGTGAGGCATATGGATAGTAATTTATCAAGTATATCGATGAAGCAGAATTCTGATCAGAAGATCCAAAAGCTAAGAAAAAGCCCTGGGCCTTCATCGAAAGGTTGGCTAAGCAATGTACATTTATATAGTTTAAGTTTTAAAAAATGTTTAAAATGTATAAAAATATTTCCATATATCATTGACTAACTAACTACTTACTAGTCTTGATCATGTCAGATAAGGTTTCCATCACCGATCAGTTTCAGACAAGAAAGGAAAACTGAGTAATGAAACACAGTTTGTCTAAATGTCTAGGTCTTTAATGTCAAAGACAGTGTGTTTTCCAGATTTTCTGTCTTCACTTCCGTTGTCACCTCAGCCTAGTGGATATCAAATATATGAAAGCAGCCCTGCCTCTTGCTAGTTGAGTGGCTAGGTTCACATCAGTTAGACCTGAGCTGAGCCTGCTGGAGAAAGGTTAAGAATCTAAAAAACAGGTCTTTAGCAAACGAAGAATACCAGTGAAGCTCTAAACTAAATCTGCCTCTCTGTTTTTGTAAATAAAGTTGTATGGGAACAGTGTCTGTAGTGTTTTGCACTACAATGGCAGAGTTAAGAGTTGAGTAGTTGCAACAGAGACCTATGGTCTGCAAATATTTATTATCTGGTCCTATACAGAAAAAGTTTGCTGACCCCTGTCTAAATTATTAGTTAGTTGCTTTACTTTTAAAGATCTATAGGAAAACAATGGACTCAATATCTGGTCCATGAAAAATGTCATCAGTATTAAAAATGTACTTTTTAAGATCAATCCACTCTTTAAAAAAAAAACAAAACAAAAGCACTTCACTGTGTTCTACACCTAGGAAGTCCTGTAGCAGCAACCAGAAGGAGAGGATAATAATGACTCTTTATATTCCTCTCAGACACATCCTGGGACTGCATCCATTCACCACTTCCTCCTTCTCATGCCAGGCACATCTCTTATAATCCACTGAAAGACAAGAAGCCTTTGAAAATTTAGCACTGGGTTAGAGCAGATGCACAGCCATGTTGTCTTGCCAGGCATATTCCAAAGTACCCTGTGGGACTATTTGTGCAGAGTGAAGCTTGCCTAGATAAATATTAAAGTAAACTTCCCTGGGAGAAAAAAGTTGTTTGAACAAGTGTGACTTATATAGCTCACACTCTGGCTAAGGCTGGACAAAGTTGAAATGATCAGGGTACATTACATTTTCCAAGAGATAGTCGGGAACTATTTATAATTCTTTTATGACCCTGCTAAATGAGTTAGCAATGATTTACCAAGTGTCTGCAGGATTTTAAAAAATGCTTAGCATATTATGTTTTTAATACTGTAGAGATGTTGCATTCCTGGAGACTTTGTAGTCTTTCAGAGCCTGAAATCTTTCCGCAGTGGTTGCCAAATGGGTTTTAAATAAAGTCTTTGGAAGACTAGGAAATCTCAATATAAATTTCTTATTTATCCAGCTGCAAAAGTATTACATTAACTTTGATTGATTTTTATATTTTATAAGAGGTCCTTTATCAAGGGCTTCATAAAAAAAGACGAAGGCAAAACAAAAAGCACATATTTGATGGAAAGTATTCATTATATTTTATAGAATTAAAAAGCCATATAGCTTTTAAAAATTGTGCTTCCTGACAACTGTTACTCACTCCCATAGAGTTTCTCTAGCACTTATATCTTCCCACATATTGTATGCTCTAATTGCATACAGTTTACTATATGGTTTTATCTTTCATTGTTCCCCAAACTGATTAATACATCTGTGTCATTTTCCTCCAACTAGAAGGTAAGGCCTTGCTTTCTAGGGGTCATGCATTTCTTAGATTTACTTTTCTCAATACCTAACCCAAGGATATGTTTAGAGAAAGGAAGGGGGGGGGGGCAGAGAGATGAGAGAGAAACATTGATCGGTTGCCTCCTGCATGCACCCTGACAGGGGATCAAACTCACAATCTTTTGGTGTACGGATGATGCTTCAGCCAACTGTGCCACCTAGCCACAGTTTTTAGCCTAGGCAATACCTAGTTTTTAGTATGTAATGTAAAGCAGAAATATCTAGACAAACGAATGAAATCAATACTGCTTATGCTACTAATATCTACAACCATTATACTCCCAACGTACTCTCGTAATGTAATTAGCAAACTGGACCAATACAACTATAATAAGTTATGATTTTATCCTTTAAAATAATTAACATGTAACAGTTTATATTCATATTTAATCTTTTTAGGTAGAAAACAGACTTCTTAATATCTTCATTTTATTGAGGCCCAGACATTTGTGGAATCTTGCATAAGGTCAAATAGCTGATTAACAGAGTAGTTCTCTAACTTTATCAAATACCTAATTCAATCCCAGTCTCCTGACTTCAGCCTGGTTCACTTCCCACAATCCCATGAAATGACAAAGTCTAAAGTTATAAATCAAGTGACAAAATACTCAAAATAATACCTGAGAACTCTGATTACATAAGAGCACATGGTATAAAAGTCAATAGTTTTAAAGACAAGTAGAAGGATAATCTGTTCCTTGAAGTTGACATTTAATTTCACCTATTAAAATGGTTATGGGATGGGGCATCTTTCCAAGAAAAGACTTCAAAGACCATGCCTTTTAAAACATGTGGTAACATATAAATCAACCTGTTCATCAAATTTCAAATATCAGAACCAAAGGTAGTTTCAGAACAATCAGAAATTATTACTTTTTCCATTACCTTATCTTCAAGGTCTAACACAAGAATCATTTTTTTAAAGATTTCCCAACTATTCAGCACCTGGTCATCGCTTTTTCCTGAGCTCTCCTGGCACTTCAGTCCAACTGCCTTGCCAGTTGGTTGGCATAAGGTACTCAGTATTAGTCTTTCTTTTATGTGAACGCAGAATCTCTCCAAATACTAAGTTATTTTCTGCTAGTATCTCTGGAGCCGTGGAACAATGTAGGTAGGTAACATTTATGATGACGATGACAATGAAGTAAAAGAACTTATTTCATTGATCCACATTACAAATACAAATGTAAATATTCAGGAAGAATTTACGGTAAGTACATTAAAGATATACTTGTAACCCATTATTAATGGATACTTAGGCTGTGTCTACAATGTTGATGGCACTCTCTCAGATATGGGACCCCTATGCAGTACACAACCTTGAACGCCTAACCATGGCGGTCCTGGCCATATAATATTACACATGAAGAACAGTAGGAGCTTTTTAAAAAGGGAAATACTGCTTGTTACACAAAAATCCTGTAAGGCTTTGTGGAGGGTGCCATTGGAGCTAAGTGTTAGTAAGAGGAATGGGTTTAAACTGCAGACAAGGGGTGCAGGAAGAAAGGTGGAAGAGACCTAGGTGGGAGCAAAGGTATAAGGCTTGTTTGGGAATTAGTGAGTAGTCTGGTTTGGCTGCTTACATGGTGATCTTTGGAAGTCTGCTGAAAACCAAGGTGGAACATTACAGATGAGAGACACCTGATAGGAATGCATGTCTGCTAACCTGCCATACTAACACATCTCTAAAACGAGTCAGGGAGTGAAATGGGGAGTCCTCAAAAGGCAGACAAGAGCCAAGTTATGAAGGATCTTGAATACCACGAGGACTTTATCTTAATAAATAAGGTAGAAAATACAGGAGGAATGAGTAAGAGCAGGATGAATAACATGATTGAATTTTGGTTTTTAAAACAATCACTCAGCTAGACAGTGGTTTGAAGAGTGAATGGGGAAGACCAGTTAGGAGTTAACTGCAATAGTCCAGGCAGTAGATGACAACCTGACCTAAGGCAGTGGCAGAGGGATAGGGGCAAGGCTCGTTTTGACAAAAGGCTTGTGATCTTGGAGAATGGACATGGAGGATGTGACTGCAACAGAAAGATGCAGCCTTTCTATTGCAGTCACATCAAAGATGCGACTGCAAAGATGATTCTTTGGTGTTTTAGCCTGAGTAAATAGGAATGCCAAAAACGTAAAGAAAAAAATGAAAACGGGTCCAGTTTAGCAGAGTGATTGGCAGTTGAATTCAAGATATGCCAAGTTTAAGGTCCTGTGGCAACATCCAGTAAGGAGTTTGACATATTGAACTGAACAGAGTTCAGGAGAGAAATTTGGACCAGAGTGGAGGTAGGTTCTGAAGCTGCGAGAACAGCCAAGAGGAGAGGGCCAACAGTAAAATTCCGTTCAACTCCAATACGATAGACAGTGAAGGGAGATGTGAGGAATAGTAAAAGAATATCTCCAGAAAGGAGTCTCTCAGAAGCTAACGGAGGGAGTTGTCATTTGTGTAAATAGCGTCAAATACTGCAGATAAGCCAATTAAGAGAACTAAAATCAGCCCTGGACTTGGGACTCTGGAGTGAACTAAGTGATAAGAGTTACAGAAGACAATGGGAGCAGAAGCCAGAAGAAGGTGAGGAGTGACCCCACTTCAGACATGTGAACACCCTCACTTTACCTTCACCTCCACAGTGAATGGTGGAACACACGCGTTTTCTGCTCTGCCCACTATCACTTCCTCTAAGGGGTCCCATTCGTTGTAAGAGGAGACCGGGCAGTCCTTGGGCAGAGGATCAGTAGCCTTGTCGTCAGCAGCACAGGAATTCCGGGAGGAAGCTGTAGCTGCCTGGGTGCTCTGGAAAGTTCGCTGCACCCATCCTGTTAAGGTTCTTCCAAGCTTCCAAAAACAAACAAAAGATTATTGTGTAGACCTGTAAGTACGTGGGAGGAGGGGAAGTAGTGGTGGGATGAAAACCTAGGGTAACATAGTGAGACATTTAAAATCCTCTTGGAGAGTGTAAACCAAGATGTTAATTTATAGGCCTGTAGTGGTGACAGGTATTTACCTTCCTATTTATGAATAAATTATCTTTGCGCCTATTATGTTAATTGACATAACCCATCAAAACCCTTCAGAAGATTTTGTCCCCAGTGACCAGACACCGATTTATATCTTAGAATGGTTTTCTGTAATCAAGCATTAATCAAACTAAGTAACTCATCTGCAAGTGATGGGTCACCCCCTTTCTTCCCAGAAAACCCCAGAGAGCTGCTCTGTGTCAAGACCATCTGAGGGGAGGGAGTTTCCTTTCCTCCTCAGTATCAAACATTCCCAATACTAGGCTACCAATATTTTCCCCAAGTGAAAATATGTAAAGGACTTTATTTTTCAAAATAATCAGTTTCAGACGAAAATTTTTTTCATTGCCAACACACACTTCACATTCCTTGGCAGTTCAATTCTGAGAATGACCAAGTGCCAGTTACTCCATTTCACACGTGGTCCACGGTCCCCTCGCCAAGATAAGGATTTACTGGGCACAAACTTACACAACTAGGAAGGAGATCTAAGAACTTAAAAAAAAAAAGCCTTTTGAAAATGCAGGACCTATAAAAATTAGCATAGAGAGTCCCTCATCCCCATTGCAGATCTCAAGTCCCAGATCTCTGTTAAAGCCCCAGGAGTGGAGACCAAAGTGAGGAGAGTGACAGCTGTTCTGGAACCAGTTGCTGGGAAGGGAGGGCAGGGGACAAAACTGCCTGGATATTCCAGTCTTAGGAGCTAGGGAGGGTCTGCAGGCGCGCGCCCACTGACTAGGGAAGCCGCGGGTGGGGATGGGGCAGAAACTCGGTACAAACTGAACTGACTCCAATGCCTGTCGCAACTCAGGCAGGACTCCCTGCTACACTTGGGGTGGGCCCGCTCGCTCCCTCTCCGTCCTCGTCCTCGAGCCCCACTTTGCCCCTCCTCCGGTCCACCCACACGCATGCTATTCCCACCGAAGGCAATGAACCCGATAACACCACTCATTTACTAAGTGGTGTTACTTGCTGCCCTCATCCCCTCACTCCGGGCCGCAAGCTCCGTGGAGCGAAAAAGATCTGGTTAGGGAGGGTGGCGCCCCCTGGGCTGATGGCCAGCGTGGCCCGAGAGGCGCAGAGACCAACTGTACCCACGGGGCGTGGCCCCAGCACCTGTCCTTTTCGCCCGGGGCACCACCAAGCTCCCAGCAACCAGCAAAGGCTCTTGAAGCCAAGCTTCCGAGGGGGATCATAGGGGACCAGGTCATGCAAGGCTAGCTGGGGAAAAGCGAGGGAACAAGGCAGGCGGGCAGCGCACGCACCCGAGACCCGATGTAGTGCACCGCCTCTGCGCCGCGGCTCCCGCCTCGCAGACACCGCACCCGCAGCATCGCGCCACGCCCGCCGGGCCGTTGATCCCTGTGGTCCGGGCGCTGGGGCCCGTGGATCCGCAGTCCGAGAGCGCGCTTGCTGTCGGCTGTCCGGGTGCGCGGCCTGCTGCCTTTTGTAGCCCCGCCCCGCCCAGGCCGCCCCTCTTGCTCCAATAGGCTGCGGGAACAGGTGGCCCGGAATCAGGAATCGTGAGGGACTGCCCAGAGCTCAGGGTCAAGTGCTCGGCGCCTGCCCTTTTTTAGCTAGTCAATGCACCAACTGACTGCTGCGGCGCTCAGAGAAGCCCAGCCTAGGTTCGCGGAAGAGGCCCGGGAGCGTCTCAAGGAAGGGCAGGGAATGGAGGGAGGAGGGAAGAACGCGACTTCTAACGAAGGAAACTTAATAGTATATACATCTATTGTTTTAAGTTTACCTTTATGGATTTATTCATGCAAAGCATGAGTACGATCACACGTTTGAATTCATCTGTGTGCACCGATCCAGCCCCCTTATAGTACTGTGAATGCTAACCACCTTGAGTGTAGGTGGCTGCTTAGGGCAACACTGGGAATAAGACTGGAGAGGACTCGGGCTGGAATTCAGGTCAAACGCTACCCCGAACGCTGCTCTTTCCACCCACTAGCTTGCTAGGTGTCTTTTGGAATACTTGCCGATTCAAATAGTCTTTGGCCATGTGCCTCTGGCTTGAGAAACTCAATCATGAAAACAGACAAATAGGGGCCAGAAGTAAGTGAGGACTCCGGACAGTGTCTTCCCTTCCATTTCATGTATTTAAAATTCTGTTTGATTTGATTAGGATACATCTATTAGGCAAAGTAGTTCCCTAACAGTGAAAAGTCTTAATTGCTGTGGATTTGTGCAAAACTAGGGAACTTAGTTTGACTTTTAAATTCCCAGCAGGAGAGGGGGCAGAGAGATTTGAGTATTTCATTTTTCTACCTACAAAATATGTAATTATTAAGTTTTTAGTGAGCTTTCTTTTCAGTTCTGGTGTCTCAAGCTAGTTTTCCAAAGCTCATTGATGGAAGGCACCAACCAGGGTGGCATGGCGGAAAGATCTGTGCGGAGGCCGTTAGGAGAGCTGGGTTATAGCCTTGACTCTGTTGCAGACTACAGTATATCTTCTTGAGTTGCAATCTCCTTATCCTGCAAGGGAGAACAATGCATTTATTGTCCCTAGCACGCAGGTCATTGAGGGGCTAAAAGGAGAGATTGTACAGGCAGAACTTGGTGTGACACTAGAGTTATATGAATATGGTGTGATATTGTACCAGCTCTAACAATAAGGAGGCCTCCAAATGTAACAATAAGGCAAAAGGAGTCAGTAAGTGTAGGTTCGTATCTTAGCTCTATTGCTAACTCGCTGTCTGATCTGGAACCAGTTTCCTTCACCTCCTAGTGAAGGCTTTGGGAAGTTCCTAACATTTCTCAAAATTTACAAAGTGCCTTTTCCCAACCGTCAAATGCAGCTACTTCTAAGGTCCAATTCTTTCTGTGCACTTTGGGTGGCCAGAGATGTGCTCCTCAACACTGGGATTTCAGAGAACAGTATGTACACATAACATACGGTATTGACATTATTTATGCCATTTCTGTCTGAGATCTGAGGACTCCTCATGTCACTCTTTAGAGACACAGTTTTAATTTTACAGGTGTAAGAATTGGGAGTGCCTGGGAATCATGAGGCCAGATGGCCTTAAGTTTTGCTTAAAGAAAAACTCTTTCTTCTTTTTTTAAATTATATTTTATTGATTATGCTATTATAGTTGTCCCAATTTTCCCCTTTTACCCCCTCCACCCAGCACCCCCACTCCTTCACGCAATCCCTTTGCCATTGTTCTTGTCCATGGGTCATGCATATAAATTATTTGGCTACTCCATTTCTTATACTGTACTTTACATCACCATGGCTATTCTGTAACTATCTGTTTGTACTTCTTAATCCCCTCACCTCTTCACCCATTCCCCTACACCTCCATCTCATCTGGCAACCAACAAAATGCTCTCCATATTCATGATTCTGTCTCTGTTCTTGTTTTTAGACTCAGTTGTTGATAGAAATGTATTTTTGCCATTTTATTGTTCATAGTTTTGATCTTCTTTTTCTTAAATAAGTCCTTTTAATATTTCATATAATAATGGTTTGGTGATGATGAACTCCTTTACTTTTTTCTTGTCTGGGAAGCTCTTTATCTGCCCTTCCATTGTCAATGACAGCTCTGCTGGGTAGAGCAATCTTGGTCATAGGTCCCTGCTTTTCATGACTTTGAACATTTCTTGCCAGTCCCCTCTAGCCTGCAAAGTTTCTTTTGAGAAATCAGCTGACAGTCTTATGGGAACTCCCCTGGAGGTAACTAACTGATTTTCTCTTGCTGCTTTTAAGATTCTCTATCTTTAACCTTTGACATTTCAATTATGATCTTGGAGTGGGTCTCTATGCATCCATCTTGTTTGGGACTCTGTGCTTCCTGGACTTGCAAGTCTATTTCCTTTGCCAGATTAGGGAAGTTTTCTTTGATTATTTTTCAAATAGATTTCTAATTTCTTGCTCTTTTTCTTCTCCTCCCGGTACCCCTATGATGCAAATGTTGGGTCTCTTAAAGTTGTCCCAGAGGCTGCTTATACTATCCTCACTTTTTTGGATTCTTTTTTCTTCTTGCTGTTCTGATTGGTTGTTTTTTGCTTCCTTATGTTTTAAATCATTGATTTGATTCTTGGCTTCATCCACTGTACTGTTTTTTCCCTGTAAATTGTTCTTTATTTCAATTAGTGTCTCCTTCATTTCTGACAGGGTCTTTTTTTATGCTGCTGAGGTCCTCACTAAGTTCCTTGAGCATCCTTATAACCAGTGTTTTGAACTCTGCATCTGATAGATTGCTTATCTCCATTTTGTTTAGTTCTTTTTCTGTAGTTTTGATCTGTTCTTTCATTTGGGCATGTTTCTTTGTCTCCTCTTTTGGCAACTTCCCTGTGTTTATTTCTATGTATTAGGTAGAGTTGCTTTGACTCTGTGTCTTGGCAGCATGGCCTAACATAGTAGGTGTCCTGTAGGGTCCAATGTCACAGCCTCCCCTGTCACCTAAGCTGGGTGCTCTAGCTGTGCCCTTCGTGTGGGCTGAGGACACCCTTCTCTGGTAGCTGATGGTTGATTGCTGTTGTCACATCAGTGGGAGGGATTTTCCCAGGCCAGTCAGCTGCAAAGATTGGCTGTGACAACTGACCACCAACCTCCACCCTCCTTGAAGGATCGGCTGTGAGGGACAGAGTGGTGGTACAAAGGTGCGGTCTGTTGCTGTCTGCTGAATGCACTGGTCCTGGTGTTTCCTGAGTGGTGTAGCCCAAGGTCAGACCCTACCTGTGCTTTGCCTGGAGTCACCCTGCTTGAGCTATAAAGCAATCAGAGATGGCTGCTACTTATTCTGAGCTTGGAGATTCCCAAGTGAAGCCAAGTTGTAAATCTAGGCTGGCTGCTGCTACGGCTGGACCTGGGGCTCACTGAGGCTGGCTGTTGGTTGTTTGAGAGGATTTAGGAAGTGATGCATCATGAGCCAAGACCAGCCATTCATATGGAAGAGCAGGTCATGTGGACCCAAAAGTTGGGTGTGGCAGAGTCTCTGGGGATCTCCAAGGCAGGTCAAACTGTGTTAGCCAGGTTGATGGAGTCTCGGATATGGCACCTCCTTGCTGGCTCAGTGACTCTGTTGGTGGAGAGCTTAGAAAAGGGACAATGGCCTCTGCTCTCCCTGATGCCAGTATGCCACTGGTGCCTTTCAAGCTGCTATCCTGGTGCTGGAGCTCAGAGGGAGTGAGTCTGAGTAGGTGATTCTGTGTATTGGTTCTTTAAGAGGAACTGCTTGGGGCTCCAGAAGTTTCTTCTATGGTCTCAATCTCACTGGTTTTTGCAGCCAGAAGTTGTGGGAACTAATCTTCCTGGCACTGGAAAACTGGGCTGGGTGGCCTGGTGTGGGGCTGGGACTCCTTGTTCCTGAGATATCCCTCCTGAATTTTTATCTACTACACATGGGTGTGGGACCAGCCTATTCCATATTTGTGCCCCTTTTACAAGTCTGCATGGATGTGGTTTCTTTAATTTTGTAGTTGTCGGACTTCCATTCTACTTGATTTCTGACAGTTCTGAATGATAGTTGTTCTATATTTTAGTTGTAATTTTGATGTGTTTGTGTGAAGAGGTGAGCCATGTCTGCCTATGCTGCCATCTTGACTGGAAATCCAAGAAAAATTCTTATTATAGCCATAGAACATGCACTTACCTCATAGAATCCAGGGGATATCATGTGGATGGAGCCACCCAAGCTAGTTCTACTGCTATAAAAACAAATCAAAGCACTTTCTCTCTCCTTCCTTCCTTCCTTCCTTCCTTCCTTCCTTCCTTCCTTCCTTCCTTCCTGTTTTCTTTCCCTTTCTTTGTTTCTGATTACTTTTTTGCACTTGGAAAAATTCTGTAAGTTTTTAGACTGATGTCATCAGTTGGAAGCACAAGTATTCCATACTGGTTTGTTTGTCTAATACTGGGCCACCCTGCAAAGGTGGTGATACCTGGGAACTCCCTGACCTTTCATTGTTGCTTCCTCTCCCACCCCACCCCCAGATGAAATGGAATAGACCCTGAACTCTTGGCTTCTTCTCCCTCATTGGCAATAAGTTAGTTTTGTGCGGATACATGTTTTCATTTCTCATTGGTCTCTTCCTAGGAGTGGAATTGCTGCCTCATATCCATGTTTAACATTCTGAGGAACTGGCAAAGTGTTTTCCCAAGTAGCTGCACCAGTTTAACATTCGCACAAGCAATGTGTGAGGGTTACAATTTTTCCACATCCTCATCAATACTTGTGTGTCCATCTTCTTTATTATATCCATCCTAGTGGGTGTGACATGGTATATCATTGTGGTTTTGATTTGCATCTCCCTAATGAGTAATGATGTTGATAGTCTGTTCATGTGCTTTTGGCCATTTGTACATCTTGTTTGGGTCACCTCAGCCTTGGGAGAGGTACAAATTGAAATACCTTTATTTAGGGAGGAACCGATGCCCATTTGTGGGAACTAACATCCTTCTTTCACAGGAGGCAAATTTAATAGTTGTTTGAAAATACAAAAGGAGAATGTTTCTTTAAGTGGATTGCATAGGACTCTGAGTTTTAAAAAACCCTTTATATTTA
Organism: Carollia perspicillata; assembly: GCA_004027735.1. Classification (NCBI taxonomy): domain Eukaryota; kingdom Metazoa; phylum Chordata; class Mammalia; order Chiroptera; family Phyllostomidae; genus Carollia; species Carollia perspicillata. The sequence goes on along the minus strand of PVKM010005406.1, from coordinate 32,853 downwards.
AAAATTATGAAACATAACCTCAGAGTTAAGTGATTGAGAGGAAATTTCTCTTTTAGAGTAGATAAATAAGTAATGAATACAATTCATTCTTAATGAGTTAAATGATGGGCTTGTAAACATTATCACCAATAATCCTATCTTTTGGAGAAGACTTGCTTAGAATTTAGTAGATAATGTAATAAATCTATTGTTTTGAAAAAAGTTAAGTTATCATTTTAATATAAATAAGCCCATATTGAAAAACTCAGTTTATAGAAAAGATAAAGTACATATGTATGTGTTGGGATGATCTACCACATGGCCCTAGCCTTAATGGTGCTCAGTCAATATTTGCTGAATTTAATTTATTTTAAAGTTACTCCCACTCTACTTACCAATAATGGCTACTGTTTACTGAGTACTTACCATGTGCCAGATAAGAGCTGCACATACATTATCTCATTTACTCATCTATGAGGAAGTGTCCTCATAACAATTTCATGTAGATGAAGAAACTGAGCCTTAGAGAGGTGAAATCAATCGTCCAGAGTTAAATAGCTGCTGAGTGGCTGGCAGAGCCAAATCCAAACCCAAGCCTGTCTGCCTTTAATGTCTGTACCTCTTGAGTTTCTCACAAATTCTCAGGGAAATGTCTATGGTATAACTCAAGGTATACATGTAGGCCAACTACGTTTAATATTAGATACTGTCCTGTAAGCTTCATGTTGAGTCACATGCTCCCATTATTCTTCAGGATATCTGTGAGCATTGCTTCCAGGAGCTATTTGTCAGATACCATATTTTTCAGACCATAAGAGGCACCTAGGTTTTAGAGGAAGAAAATAGGACAAAAATTTTTGAAGCAAAATATGTGGTGAAATATTTAATAACATAAATAACATAATATTTCACCAATGCAAATGTAAACAGAACTCAACAGCAGCATTAACAACCACTATCCCTCCAAAATTTTGGGAGGGAGTGTGCCTTATAGTCCAAAACCACAGTAATTGCTCTTCTCAGGATAACTCTACACCTATAAGATTATGTGGTAATGAGTCTTTGACAAATTAAACTTCTGTAGGTTAGGCATAGATGAATGCTGAAGATAAAGACCAGAACATAGTATGAGGCCACTAAACAAGTGCAGGAATGTCTTAAACACTCCGAGAACTCTACAGAGGCAAGAGAAAGTATTTTAACATAGCTATTGCCCATGCACTACAGTCAAAGAAGGGAGAACATCAGGAAGGGGCAGGATGCTCCAAAGAGTCTATTCCATTGGGGTGGCTCTGGAAATAGGCTACATATTCATTCCCACTCTAGCCCAACCTTAAGACTTTTAGCAGGAGCCAAAATAACTCCATTTATCCTGCTGAAAAAGTTGTGCCTCACATAAGCTGGCACTTCCGTTTGCTGACCCAACAGCCACTAGCACTGGTAGTGCTGACCAGGCAGGGGTGGGCCACATCAGTCAGCGTCCAAGAGAGAGGAAGGCATATCGGACAGTTCCAGAAATGATACAGATGTTAGTGAATCACCATCATGTTACCTAATGTCAGTGCCACAAACATTTCTTTGCCCACAGACAATTCCTGGTTTTGCAGGAAATATCCTTTGGATGCCTTAGTGTTGTGAAGGCAACTCTCACTGGACCCTTTTCTTGTCTCATTCTTTCAGCCAAAATTCCTCTTCCAGTATTTTGTCAATCTTCTTCTATTGTTTTCATATCTGGCCTAGATCCTCAAAAAATGCTGTGAAATAAGAAATGTTTGAACAGCCAGTAACTAGAGAATGGTTAAGGAAATTACAATGCATTCAGCATTTGGCTCTTACGTGAAGAAATACATTTTTCTTAATGAGCATTTCTTACCTGAATGAATACATTTAGGATTTAGAATAAGTAAACTTCATTGAAGGCTAAAACATGCAGCCACTAATAAGAATGTTTACAAAGGTTTTACTAACCCAGGACAGTTCTTATGTCATGCTATTAAGAGAAAGAGAGAAACAGAACAGAATATGAAATGGTACATATATAGCAGTCTTTCAACTATGTTGAATATATAGCATATGGAATCCTGGAAAGAAATTCACTAAAATTTTAACAGTGACCCGTTTGGATAAAGATATAATGGGTATTCTTTATATTCTTCTTTCTGCTTTTCTGCAACTTGGATAGTTTTCTCTATGAGCCATTGTTACATTTACAATCAGAAAAAGAAACATAAATGCCATTTTTTTTAGGAAGCAAAGTCTTGGTGCTGTGTATATCGACAAAGAACTCTCTTATTGTCACAGATGTTTTCCCTCATAGCTCGGCCCCAGAAAACTGTAGACACTGTTCTGGGAGAAAACTTCCCACAGCCACCTGGCTCCTCTCACGTCTGCACACGTGATTATCTGGCAGGATGGGAAGATTAGTGTGGGAATGCACGTCTGTCTTCTGTCTGCCTTGCACTTTGCCCAGCTCTCTCAGGTCTGTGCTTGCTATTTGACTTCTGCCTGTCCCACTTGTTGCTGGGGAGGAATTTTCCAGAATTATCACTCCCAGCAAAAGGTACCTCTCTAGGTGGTCCCTGGGGAGTAGATAATTAACAACTGCCTGTTTTCTGTACCTCTCTCCAAGTATTCCTTTTTGGTTTAGGCAACATTCCATAAGAAAGCACTCATTCTCGTCCCACCCCAGGGTCATGTAAGTGGTACCCGGCTGCCACCACCAGTCACTTAAGGTCTGCCCAAATAGAGTTATTCAGAATTTGCAAGCTTAGGGTCAAAGGTGGAGTCAATTTTGAACTTTTGCTTAGGAATCCTAAATTTCTGTTTTTATCATGCTGTTCAGAATTTAAAAGCGAAACTGTATATTAAGACTGAAGATTGCAAGGCCTAAGCCACAAATATTCAGTTGTAAGATGGAAATGGAATGATCCTAGAGGTACGGATTGTTTTAATGAAGGCTTGGTTTGGAGATGACAGAATATGACAACCAATGCATGACCTTTTCTAGGAATGTTGTTCATGTGACAGTAATTAAGTCACCTCAGGATTTCATGCATGTTGACATTCCCAAGAGAGTGACTCTGCACAGTGAGATACTTGTGCTTTTGTGGCCCAGCTCTGCAGCAACCACATTTCTGACTCAGCAGCTAATTCACAGTTGGGAACATGCAGTCATCCCAAATTTTCACACACAGCCAATTAGAATACATTTTACTACTATAGGGTTGATTCCTCACTGACTCCATTTAGATCAAATAGTATTATTTTATGGTCTTCCCAGTTTCTTAGGTCCAAAGCCTTCCCTAGCTTCTACAGGCAGAGTGAAGCAATTCCTCCCCGCGCACCTGCACACTCTGTTAATACCTTTTTTATGGCACTTATCACCTGGCTGTAACAGCTTGTTTCCAGATCTGTCCCTTTCACCAGACCCAGACGTCTGGAGGGCAAGCACTTGCACCTAGCGCATCGATTGCTGTTTAATAACTGTTTGTGGAATTAATTATCTAATCAAAATGTTAATGTCTTTTCCTCAGAATTGACACCATACTTTAAAACAATGTTTAAATATTTGAGAAAGGAACATTTATAGAATTTTAGAACTGGGAGGGACCTCATTTTGTAGATGGGATAACTATGGCTCAGAAAGGCCAAATGACTCATCCATCCAAATTCATCACACATTGCTGAGATCACTTCTCCGTGCAATTCTGTCTTCAAGAGTTAAATGAGCTTTAGGAAAATGGGCTTGGATTTTACGCTCTGGGAATTCAAATATGTAAACCTTTAACTTCCAGGTTTAGTGAAATGGTGCTACAAGTCTCAAGAAGAGAGTTAAGTGCAGATATTGGGTTGGCCAAGTTTGTTTTTTTTTCTGTGACTGGCTCTAGTGGTGCTTAGTAGTCCTTAACTTCATTCAAAACAACTTTGTTAGATTGTGTTGTCACAGCTTTCATGTCAGGGTGCATTTTAAGAAACATATCAAAATTGGTGGATTTTTGTGTAGCCATTTTAATATTGAAGATGGAAGAAAATGCACAACATTTTTGGCATATTATAGTTTCTTATTTCAAGAAAGGTAAAAATACAAGTGAAACAAAAAAAAGATTTGTGCAGTGTATGGAGAAGGTGGGGGTGACTGATCGAACGTGTCACAAGTGGTTTGCAAAGTTTTGTGCTGGAAATTTTTGCTGGATGATGCTCCACATTTGGGCAGACCAGTTGAAGTTGATAGTGATCAAATAGAGACATTAATTGAGAACAATCAACATTATACATTCAAATCAATGAAAGTTATTGGTGAAAATGAAAAATGTGTCTTTTATGGAGAAAACCATATGATTTTTTTGCCAATCCAATATTATAGGTAGGCATTTCACACAAGTCCACCCTCTAAACTCATGGAATCTATGTGTGAAGAGCAATTTTATTTTAATATATTAAAACGATTTTCATGAGTTTGTGGGGAGTTTTCATTTTATTTTCCACTACAGGTTGTAGATTTACAGAAAAGTTACAAAGATAGAACAGAGTTCCTATACATCTGTCACCCAATTTCAGTTTGCTGCAACATTATCATCTTATATTACCATGGCACAGAAGGTGGGCTGGTCTGTCCTTCAAGATCAAAGCCACAGCAACCAAACTCTTAGCTGCTTTCTAATTAAACTAATATGATAGATGGAATCTACTTATTTAAATATACAATGAAATTGTGATTCCTGAATGAAGTGAACGTCTTTATTAGAGCAATTAATAGAGTTTCTTGACCGTGAAAAGCCTTTCGCATCATTGTAGGCATCATACAGCCTGTCAGAGATAGTGCTAGCCATAAATGCAGTCCCGAGGAAAGTACACCGTGCGCGCTGGTCAGAAATGCAGTCCCAAGGAAAGTGTACTGTGCACACTGGTCTGGAGATTGAGTTCTAGTCCCTGCCTGATTGATCAGTAACCACTTGGATAGCATTAATTACTGTACAAGTCACTTAACCTCTCCAGGCCTAGCTACACAAACTGCTTAATCACAAGTCTTCTTCAAGTCCTAGTTTTTCACCACCCCATTCCAATATCTCAGAAAGATATTTTGTATACATTTCAAGACACTGCTTATTTTAAATGCCATTGAGAAAGCTGATTCTGCCAACCTTGTGCCTAATCCATGAGCAAGTAGCAGCTTGAATGTTATACAAAGTATTCGCCAGGAAAAATAGCTGAGATTTTGACCTAATTTCTTGCATAGATTTGCTTTGTAAGCTGGCTAGTGGTTTAATTAATATTATGCAGAGTTATTGCTAAATTCTCCTTTTCCCCAGATAATGACTAAAACTCAAAGTTTATAACACAAATTATTAATAGTTGGTAAGATTCTAAATTTATCATAAGTGGGTAACAAATATTATATTAAAGTTGACTTTAAAAGGTGAAAAAATACTGCTGCCCGAAAGATTTGAACTTGGTAAACGTGTGTGGAGGGCAATGGCAGACACCCGGGCGGAGCGAGGGGCCGCACCCGCGTGGCAGTGAGGAGCGCGGGCTGTGGAGCTGTGCTCCGGGGCTGAAGCCTGACCTGTCACTTTCTGCGCATGTCCTTGAGAAGTTGCTTAACCCCTCTGTATGTGACTCGTAGAGGTACGATGATTAAATGAATGTATCTGAAACTCTTAAAACAAGACGCACTACAAATTAGCTACTGTTATTATTATAATTAGGGACTGAAATGGAGAAAAGGGGAACTAGTGAGGACAGGAAGGCAAGCTCGGTCACATTAAGAAATTTTTAAAAAATGCTGAGAACTAGTTCAGAAATGAGGAAGATAGGACTTTTCATATCTGCTTCCTACATCGAGTATTCTCTGTAGTACATGTCTGCAGCACTCTTGTATGAAAACTCTCCACTCTGTGTGTACGTGTATTTAGTATTTCACAGTGGCTTCAGATATATCACCTCATTTGATTATCAGCAATCTAGGGAGGTAAAAGATCTCTTGCGCAACCTAGCAAATACTGCTGACTCTCACAGAATGTGGGCAAGGCAGGCGAAGGATGGATCCCGAGAGCAGCAAAGCGCAGCACGGCAGGCCATCAGTTCTGTCTGGATTCTGAAAGTGTTGCTGGGCTTTTTATATGTCATCAGCAAGTAATGTGGGGCTATTTCATTTCCCAAGATGACCTCATCATACATCTCCTGAAAGCATTGTGTTTATCTTCTTCATATCTTCGTATTCACCAAGTGTACTGCAAGGTCCTTGGTAGTAACCATATTTAACATACCTTAGCTACGTATTGGAAAGTAGCCATTTAAAGTATTTTGTCTGTTTAGCCCTGAGAGGTACTGTATTTTGTTGTGTATAATGCACATTTTGCATGCATTATACATGGGATTTTCATACTTATGGTACATAATCCTTATTTTTCCCTGAAAAATTGGAGCAAAAAGTGTGCATTATACATGGCAAAATACTGTAGTTATATTGCAAGGCAATATTCTGTAGAATACTACCACAAAAGTGTTTCCAATAGAATTAGGAGGCCGGTAGAAAATGGCTATATCATTATGATAGAACATAATCTTTAGCTGAGTAACAGGAAACATGCATCAGAGAAGTTATTGGCTTATATTATTGATTAGAATACCAATTGTCATTGATCACTTACTATGTGCCTGGAAATATACCAAGTATTTTATGTGAATGTAACCCTCATGATTTTGGAGTACAGCAAAGAGTAGGTGTGCAATAAATACTTGTTGAGTAAATGAATCTATGAAGTAGGGGTTATTTTTTTGCCTTTTGTACCAAAGATGGAAATTAGATTTAGAATCTTAAGTTTTGCCTCAGGTCACATAATTATTAAGTAAATAAATAGTAAACATAGTTTGTAAACCCAAACTTGATTATAGCACAGCATATAGTGAGTGTAGTGGTTCGGCGTGGGGACTTTGGAGCCAGCCAGACCCCCTGGTTTTGCATCCTAGCTCTGCCTCTTACTAGCTGTGTGACCTTGGGGAAGTTAGTTAACCTTTCTGTGCCTCAATTCCTTCATCTGTAAATTAGAAATAAGAATTTAAACCTTCCCAGTTTGGGCAGATTAATGAGAGCATACAGTTAAAGCAGTTGGAACTGTGCCTGACACAGGATGGCTACGGCTGTTCAGTAGAGCCTCGTATTGCTTGTCAACAGGGCATCCTACTTTTCAAAAGAAGTCAATAAATTATCTCATGTTATCCTTACAAGGCAGGCAATAATAATTATTATTAATATAATAGTAAGTCACTTAATCCTTACAAGAATCCATTTTATAGATTATAAGAATCAGGTTTAGAAAGGTTAAATAATTGCTTAAAGATCACACAGCGAGACAGTGACTAGGTTGTTGGGAGAATGAAAGATTAAAGGAGACTAACACACAATGTCAACTTTTAAAATCAGGAGGAAGTAGAGGGAAGACAGGAAATGACTCATTCGAGGCAGAATGAAGCCTTATGCTAAAAGAGGAGATCACCTGCTGAGAAGAGCTGGAGGAAGAATCAATGAATTATGCCTGCACATGGTTGGTATGATTGCCTAGAATCTGTCCCAGTGGCACCGAAGCAGGCCAGACATTGTTTCATGGTAATGAAACATATTGAGTTTACTTGAAGTCAGAAAAGTCTGAAGGTCTGGGAGTATCAGAAAAACATGGAAAAAGTTGCCAAAAAAGAAAAAGCTGAAAAATGCCAAGGCATTCATGGCTACTCCCTCACATTTTTGGATGTGGGAGGGAAACAGTGACCTTCATTTCAACAGACAAATGAAGTATTCAGTACCAAGGATAATGTGAACAATGTGATTATTCTAAAGAAAGTTCCCAATCTGCTCGAGAGGATTCAGAATGTGTGTCTTCCTGCCTTTATCCTTAGTTTTGCTACTTTGGAACCCAGTGGGTCATTTCTTTCTGGTGTCGGTCCTCCCATTTTGAGGTCAAAGGGTTATGAGCTCTCTCTTTCCCTGCTCTCGGGGCTCGCCCTCATCCTGCAAGAAGACCTTGGCAATTCGTTAGAAACAGTGGTGCAGCAGAGATATCTCCATCTCCTCTGATTGTGGGGCCTTAAGAAAAGATTTCATTCCATTCTCAAAAGGGGTATAGCAAAGGGCTAGAGGAGACTTTGATGAAGTCACTACCAGTGAATTACTCTCTACAAACCATTTTCTAATGGTGTCTTCCCAGTTCTAGACTGGCCTTGTTTCTGGCTCAGTCGCCAAGACCAGATCTCATATAATATTAGGTTACTCCTAGACAGCTTTGAGAGTGTGAAAATTCTAGGATTTGTTATGATAAACAAGGATTCTCAGAACTAGTATATCTCAAACATAATACTCCAACCAGATTTTTTGAGATTCAAGTTCATTCTCCTAAATTCAAACCAAATCTCTAGTAATGGAGAGAACCGGCATACTTAATTATTAAGCATTAGTATTTTGTTCAATGTTAGGGTGGAGAGCAAAAATTACAAAATACTAGAGAAGAGTGGTACAAATTCCTGAATCACTTAAAGAGCTTAGTGGAGAAATAGTACGAAGTCACATTAAATAATTGCCTAACAACAGAAACAGAATGCAACTAGATGTATAAATGTGTTGATAGCACTATATGCTGGACTTCTTTCTGGCTCAGTTTCCTAGACAAGATCTTATGTAATACTGTGCCCACTCTTAGACAACTTTGAGTGTTTGAAAAATCTAGGATTTACTAAGAGAGATACAACCAGTCAAAGTACAGCAGTTTCCTGGCTGGATTAATATATAATATAGTGGCAATGTTAGGAGTGACTGGAGGGATAGAATTTAGTTAGGAGGCTGCTGCAGTAATTTAGTAAAAGTCATAAGGGTTCCTATTGATAGTAGGAAGAGAAAAGGGAAGATGAATGTCTAGATAAGTCCGTCAATAGCCCACGGGTCTCCTGTGGGTGTTATATTCAACCTTAAGATACAGTATTTAAATACCAGCAATGATTATGGCGACAATCCTACATTCTAACAGACTTTTATAGTGACTGATTCAACTGCACTTTAAAATGTCAGAAGAGGGAGAGACGAATAACAGAAGTTTTCAGGAAGGGTGGCCTCCATCAGGAGCAGGGACATTCTCCTTGAAGACCACCCTTGAGGTCTGTCTACCTGAGTCTGCCCTGAGTAGCATGTGGTGTGTCCGGGCAGAACAAGACCTAAACCACATAACAGGTGTTACCAGACTCTGTCCCTTAATTTCAATCCAACAAGTATTTATTGAGCACAACTATAATCCAGCACACTACCAGATTTCTGTAAAGTATACCATAGATACATATTTTTAAAGTTAGTTTCCATCGTTGAACTATCTATACAGAGTAACAAAATATCCATCTTGTTTTACATATGTAAAACAATTAGAAAAAATTAGAATATTAGTGCCAAAGGTATGGTAAAGACAAAATTGGACTTCTTTTAATTTCTTAAACCCGTTCCACCCTTTCCCTCTGACTGGTACTCTGCCCCTCCCACCCCCAATTCTTCTCTTTGGCTCCTTCTCAAACTTTAGGTTTGAACTTGAATGTCACTTCCCCAGAGAGGCCTTCCCTGCTTCCCTGTGTAAAGGTCTTTTCTGTTTATCTTTCTTCATAGCAATTTTCATCGTCTTTAATTATCTGGCTTATTCACTTATTGAGTCCTTTAATGTCTGACTTCCTCACTAAACCATAAACTTCATGAAGTCAAGAACATTTTTTAAAGCCACCAAATACTCAGCCTCTGGTGTAGTGAGTAGCACAATGTAGATAGTCAATAAGTATCTGTTAAATAAACACATGACTAATGTAACTTTTACTAGTTGAATAGTTTGAACCAATATCATGTGGGTTAGTTATCTTAAAGATTTACTTTCTAAAAATGTGATGAAACAAGAAGTTTCCTGAAAATCTGCAAGAACAGACTGTCAGAATGGCATTCTGTTAAATATAGTCTGCTGGTCATTTATAGTTTAGCAAAGATTTCTGATGGCTGTAATTGTGCACCCCCCTTCCCATTACTCTGTATCTTGTAAAGAATAATTCCAGTCTTGATATATGAGAAAAAGTAAAACTGGAAAAATATGAAGAACAATTTTAACGAGGTCCTAATTTAGTAAATTTTCTTTAAAATAAAATAAGAAAGTCTTTGTCATGTTAGGTATCTGTGGCAATAAGTCACTTGACATATCTGCATGACCATATGGAGATAAAGCATTTGTAAATCATTTCAAGTATGGTTAAATGAACCTCTATACTTATCTATTACAACTTAATCATTGCTACTATTCAAATATGTTAGGGTTGAATGTAGCATGAAAATGGAGGCATTAGAATGATTAGCATTCATGGATCCATAGATGTTTTATGCTACCAGCTTAATAATTTTCTTTAGATTTTTCACAATTATAGTATATTTCACATCCTGAAATATAACATTTAATACGTAATATTGATGCTGAAGGGGCACAAATAATGTATAATTATTATTCTAAAAAACATTACAACTATTTCTTTTGAATTTTAGACTTATTGCTAATTAAGAATGTTTGTAATTAATCTAATATTAGATAGATTGTAACCTTGAATGTAGCAACTGAAATCAAGAGAAACTGTTAAATGCACCTCTTTAGGAAAATCTCATAAAAGATTTGTGAGGCTATTTGACACAATTAAAAGTTATAATTATTTCTAGACTATAGCAAGATAAATTCAGTTTGTTTGGATGTCAATCTACCACTGCATTTTGAATTGGGGGAGAATCTCATTTTGATATTTAATATAGCAATTGAACTTTGAAAGTGAGTTCTGCATGGCCTGATACATGTATAAATTTATGTGAAAATAAGTAACTGGGTATAAATCTTGGGGGAAAAAAATCTAGTAGAAACCACAGCTGAAAACACTTCAAACGGAAAAATCCTATAGTCTTCTGGCTTTTCTGGTTTGGGACTCCCTCTAGTGGTTTAGCCTTTTGGTGCTTTAATTGGTGCTCTTCAGGTCATTGAATCACCAACTTTTGGTTATATTTTTAAAAAAATTTTAAAAAGAACCACACATCTCCTATTACAATGGTTTTCCACAAGGACAAGACTATATCAGTGAATGGTATAATAAATGTGAATATTAAGATAGTGTTGCAATGGTCTGATCTAAAGGGACACAGCGCATTTCATTAACTGGAAAAGCCAGTTACAGTTCTGCTGAGAGTGTGTGAATAAGAACTGAAGGCCCTGGAATAGGATTCTTGGTTGCTCTAAGGTGAGAACTGGGCCTTTTAGGGAAAGGGTGAAGTGAGTATTTCATGGGTATATGTGCCCAACAAGGTCAGATAATTCTAGTTTGACCTCATATAAAGTCGATCTTTCAGACCAACCCAAAGCAACATGTAATTTCTTCCACATCATACCCTTAATATCACAGCCTTTACATTTGTTTAAACCAAATGCAGAAAACTCTAAGTTTGATTTACATAACTTTATTTGCTTCCTTGTGTTAGCTTTGGTTATGCTTTTGCATATGTCTTATAAAATGTCCCCTACCTCTTCCATATGACCATATGAAAAATGTGAGGACTTTTATGTTTACTCCATTAAACCTTCACTTCCTGGCCAGTTCTGCACTGTAGATATACATAAACATACCAACTCTTTTATAAGAGAGTCCTATACATATTTAAGTCCATTATGTCTGCATTGTCTTCTTTCCCTTTTTTTGAATCCTCAAAGCTTCTTGGAACCAGAGTAAAAAAAGAACTGTGAGATACAGTCATCATTACAGAATAACTTGGTGGGCACTTTATTCACACCTTCAGGGGTCTGTAAAAATATTGTTGTTTTCTTTTTTTATTTCAGAAAATACAAAACTGTTCCCGAAAAGTCTGAGTTTGGAGGACAGAAGCCAATAAAATTAAGATAAAAAAGAAAATAGGATGAAATGAGTGGTTTAGCCATTTCAGGACCTCTTCTTAGTATGCTGTTTTCTGATTCCTTTTAAGTTGTCCCAGCACTGGAGCTAGAAGCCTACAACAGAAACCAGATAATTCACCGTGGAATCCAGAAGTCAGTCACAGTGTTTGACCTGAGGTTTGAGTAGAGTGAGGCCAGGAAGTTGCATTGGTTTTAAGATCTCAGATGAGACAGTACTTTGCATTGAGAAGACATTGCAATAAAGTCTGCAGTTGATTACACTTGACCCTTGAATGCCTGTTTGAACTGCCTGGGTCCATTAATGTGGGGATTTTAAAAAATAACTACATACAGTACTATAAATGTATTTTCTCTTCCTTATTACTTTCTTAATAATATTTTTCTCCAGCTTACTTTATTGTAAGACATTAGTATATAATACATACAACATACAAAATATGTGTTAACCTAGTGTTCATATTATCAGTAAAGCTTTCGGCCAACAGTAGGCTATTAGTAAAGTTTTGAGGAAGTCAGAAGTTATACACACTTTTGATGGGGGGGGCACCTTTAACTCTAGTGTTGTTCAAGGGTCAACTTTTTGCATAGGTAAGTAAAAACCAACTCTCCAGTGACTTAAGCAATCTCAATTTTGAAATTTCATAAATTGGGGTTGCAGTGAATGTGGAAAAAGTAGAGGTAGAAGGATGTGAGTAGTATAAAAACAAGGCACTTAAAAAATTTTTGAATATCTGTAGTTCTTTTTGGTTCGTAGAATTTAAAAAGAGAGGAAATGTATTTCAGCTGATAAGAGGGAAGATTAATTCTCTGTGGCTAGAGAAAAGATGGAAAGAGAATAGCAGGAAGTTTAATGTAGACAGCCGTCGCCTCTAATACAGGACTCAGTACTGCTGTCCCCTAAATAGACAAGTCACTCATCACATGAACAGAAGTGGTTATGATGGTGTGCCACAAATACGTCAGATGGCCCAGTTTTACTTCTTTCCTCTCTTCAAAGGATTTAAAATGCTCCACTGTGCTACCAAACCCCTTGCTATGCTGGCGCTTTTCTATACAAAGGTTGGAACCCAGGCTGTCGAAGGCGCCAAGGCTGTTTCTCAGCTACTCCAAGTCCCCTGAGACACGAACACTAGAGCACTCCAAAATACTGTGCCCACGGGGACTGCAGCGGCTTCCCCACAAAACGGCAGTCTCGAGGCTGACTTTCCAAATTAGCACGTGGTGACGCTCGAGTCCCAGAGCCTGGGAAAGAGGATGCTACGCCGAGGACTCTCCAAACCACCGAGTCGTTAGACCTAGTTGACTTAGCTTTACGCTGCCTTCCAGACGCCCGTAACCTACGCTTCGGCCGTAAAGCTCCGGAATCCGCCAGTGTTTTTCTTCAAACCCAGCACCACCACAGACTGTACAAACCCCAGGGCCCAAGCCTTTCCGATTGGCCCTTTTGGCCTCCACTCAGAGGCTAGTGACTTTTTTCCTGGTACATGCGCGTCACTTGCTTCCGGCCGGGGCGCTCGGTGTACCGGCCTTTGCCGGCCGGGTGGAACTCCTACCCGGCTTTGCTCGGCCTAGGTTCCTGCGTGTGCAATGGCTCGGGACTCAGGTCCCCTTCCCGAAGGACCTCTCTTAAGGCTCCTACCCTTAGACACTAGGGACCGGGACACCCAGCGCTGTCGCCTGGGCCCGGCAGCCTTCCGTGCCTTGGGCGCGCACTTGGGCTCAGCAGTGAAGATCTCGCTGCCTGACGGTGGCTCCTGCCTTTGCACCGCCTGGCCGCGGCGGGACGGAGCAGACGGGTTTGTGCAATTGGATCCGAAGTGCGCGAGTCCCGGGTGGGCAGTCGGGGCGCCGGGGTTCCGAGGGAGTCTCAGCCTGAGCCACCTGCGCCTGGTGCCCTGCCCGCCCCTTCGGCGCCTCACTGTGTGGCCAGAGTTGCGGGAGCAGGAGGGCGCGCCCGGTGCTCCAAATCCAGCCGCGGTGCTGGAGGCAGCACAGGAGCTTTTGCGGAACCGGCCGGTCTCCCAGGGCCACGTGGTGGCTGTCAGCCCCGGCGTCCCCGGCCCGGTGGCCGCCCTGCACATCGTCAGCGGGGTGCCTAGTCCGGATCCCGCCGGGCTGGTCACTCCTCACACCCTCATCGGCCTCAGCTGGGTGCCTCCGTCGGAAGCGCAGTCGCAGCCCGAGGTGCCTTTGGGGGGCCTTTCGGAGGCGGCCGACTCGCTGCGAGAGCTCCTCATCCTGCCGCTCCGCTACCCCCGCGCCTTGGCTACGCTGGGGCTAGCAGTGCCCCGCGGGGTGCTCCTGGCGGGCCCCCCCGGAGTGGGCAAGACCCAGCTAGTGCGGGCGGTGGTCCGGCAGGCGGGCGCGGAGCTGCTGGCAGTGAGCGGCCCCGCGCTGCAGGGCGCGCGCCCGGGGGAGACGGAGGAGAACGTGCGGCGGGTCTTCCAGCGCGCCCAGGAGCTGGCCAGCCGCAGGCCCACTCTCCTCTTCCTGGACGAGGTAGACGCTCTGTGTCCGCGGCGGGGCGGCCCTCACCAAGCCCCGGAGAGCCGCGTGGTGGCCCAGGTGTTGACGCTGCTAGACGGCATCAGCGGGGACCGCGAGGTGGTGGTGGTGGGATCCACCAACCGTCCGGACGCGCTAGACCCAGCGCTGCGCAGACCTGGGAGATTTGACCGAGAGGTAAATAGGCCCGGCCAGTTAGCCCATTGCTCTGGAACCTCGTCCTCTTCTGGCCCCGGCTGGCTTCCGCGAGGTGTTTGCCACTTAGGTTCGGAAATCGGTGAGGCTGGAGTGGGGCTGTTTGTCATGCGAAGGACACATTCGTTCAATGTCTGTATATGGGCTGTGAGCCAGGACGTTTTTCCCCCCACAAATTGTTCCGAGAAGCAAGGTGGCCATTGGGGGGTTAGTTTTGCTGGGCAGGTCCTAAAAAAGAGTACTGTCATCAATAAAGCTATTTTTTAGGGGAAGTAGGTCTGCTACAAGTGCATTAAACCCTAATGAATTTGGAATGAGAATTTAAAGTAAAAGGAATGCCTCGAGATGTGAATGTGTTAAAATAAGAGAATGAAGACAGGGAACAACTAAATCAGAACAGACATAAGTAGTTTGAATAGTGTTTAGTCGAAGTGATGTTTGAACTTTGTGGTAGGATTCTAAAGAGACATGATATTTGCACACTTTTAGCTTACTCTGCTCTGAATTTGAGTGGATTTCTTTTTCACACCATCTAGTCCCACTGTCTGAAATCACCTCTGTAAGGGCTGGGACCTGGCTCTTAGAATTTGGTATAGTCTCAAAAATAACAAATAAAAACTTTTTAAATGACCTATGTAATTTTCATTGTGCAACTTTATAGCCAGTGTTACTCTTCTGGAAAATGAGGATTTTCATATGTTCAGAATCTAAGGAATGCTTAAGAGTACACAGTAATAGTTCCCAATTTGCTCACTAAATTATTGTACATGTTTGTGAAGATAAAATTAATATTTTAAACTGTAAACTTTAAATTTTTTTTGCTTTGCATATAGGTTGTCATTGGGACTCCCACACTTAAACAAAGAAAGGAGATTCTGCAGGTGATCACCTCAAAGATGCCCATCTCTCCTCAAGTCAACTTGAGCCTCCTTGCAGAAATGACAGTCGGCTATGTTGGCGCAGACCTGATAGCACTCTGTAGGGAGGCCGCCATGCATGCTCTGCTTCATGGGGAGAAGGTAGGAAACTTGCCAAAAATGCGTGTGCTACGTTTTTTATTAAGGTAACAAATTAATTTGGGGGATTAAACAAGTGGTAAGTACATTTTCTGGAACTTTTGATACTTTTGATACCTTCCACAGCTGTTTCTTTCTTTTGAGACTATATTGCAGCTACGATGCTCCTTTAGGGTTAAGTCTTGAAAACTTGAGTGTATATTCCCTAAAAACAAGGACCTTAACCACAGCACACTTATCAAGATGAGGAAATTAACACTGACACGATACTTTAGACCTTACCCAAATCTCACCATTTGTTCCACTGATTTCCTTTAGAGAAAAAAATGTAAAAAGAAGTGAAAATACCATTTTTAATCCAGGATTACACACTGCATTTAGTTCTGATTTCTTAATCTTCTTCAATCCAGCACCATTCTTCAGTGTTTTAATGGCTTTAATGTTTTGAAAGTGCAGGTCATTTATTCTGTAAAATATTCTTCACTTTAGCTGTTCAGTGTAACTAATGGTCCCTTATAATTTGATTCAGGTTTTGCATTTT
Organism: Carollia perspicillata; assembly: GCA_004027735.1. Classification (NCBI taxonomy): domain Eukaryota; kingdom Metazoa; phylum Chordata; class Mammalia; order Chiroptera; family Phyllostomidae; genus Carollia; species Carollia perspicillata. Next base: position 16,672 of record PVKM010005406.1, on the reverse strand, counting down.
GGGCAGGACTATCACAGAATGATCCTGTGTTCTTCTCATTGCATGTGTTAGGTAGCAAATGATATCTCTTTGTCCCATGAACTTTGATTTCTTGGATAAGGTGGTATCTCCAAGATTTTTCCATTGCCGTACTATTTCCCTTTGTTATTAGTAAGTATCTTGTAGGGAAAATGACCTTTTCTAACTCAGGAAAAGATTGGGCCCCTGGAATTTTATTTAAATTCGACTTTGACATTCAAATCTTTAATTCGTGAAAACCTTTCCTAAAAATATTTAGAATATTAGCTTAAATATAATAGTTTTTGACACTATAGATTGGAAAATCTGTTCACTTTGTATGTAATAAGTAATCTTGAATTCCTAAACCCCTTTAGAAAAATTTTAATTTCAACATGCTGAGGATTGGGGACAAAATTCTATTCTCTGTTATAATGAGTTTATAATTTTTAAAACTCAATTTTGAATTTGTTTAATCTATAAAAGGATGACTTATCCTAAAATTTTAAAACCTCTTTACCTACATAATTTGTATCCTGCCTCAGTTCACGTATTTTTAGTCTTACACTGATGTTGGGGAAGGAGTTACATAAACTTAAGTCCTCGACTTGTGGGTTTAGAGCCCAAACTTCTTGAAGATACAATGACAAGTCCCTGTGTAAAGTTGTGAGGACATATGCCTTTTGAGGGGATGAAGAGAGTACCAAGGGATGGGAAATGGGACTTGTATTTAGGATTCCCTCTGCTTTGAAGTTCCAGGTTTGACCTTAAGCACCTTGGCTTAGGTGGACCAGCCAGCTGCTGTCATCCTAGGGTGGAGCCCAGAGCTACTTGAGGAGGGGCCTGCCCAGGCGTAGTTACCACAGGTGATGGCTGAGGTCTTAAACAACCAGGGGAAGTGGAAGAAAGAAAGGCATAAAGGAAGAAGGGACAGAGGCATCTGGAGAGGTACTGGCTCCATCTTTTTCTTCTTTCCTCCTCCAAGTAGCTGAGGGCCTCCTGCTGCCTCTGTGTGCGCCAGGGCAGACAAGGGACACTTTCAAGTTTGTTCAGCTTTTTGTGAAGAATTCCTGTTAAAGGATGAGAATTAACATAAACGCATGTACGCATGGAGGGAAAAGAATTTTATGTGCCTGAGAGGATTATGGGAGTCAAGTGAAGTAATGTATATATAAGTGATCTGGAAATATTGATGGGATTTTCAAATGTTAGTAGGTGTTACCTAAAGATTAATTAGTCAGGTGTCTAGTATCTGATACTGCCAGCCAGTTTAAAAAAAAGTTATTTAAAAGATTATTTAACAATGTTCTTTATAAGGAATACTCAACAAGATAAAAAATTATCAAGAAAGTAAAAATTGCCTGAAATCTCCCCCAGAGATTATAATTATTACCATTTTTAGGAATGCTGTTCAGAATTGCTCTGCATATGCATATTCACTTACATCATCTTATGTAAATGGGATAAAATAGTTGGTTATTAAAAATGAAAATTTTTGGACAAGTAAATGTTTAGAATTTGATATAGAGGGCAAATACTGAGATGTAATACAGATATTACAAATAAAAACAAGTTTTTAACTTGAACAAAAAATATGCTTCACTAGAATGATTAAGGGAATTGCTAGAAGATTCTCCAGAATATAATCTTAGAGTGAAGACAGCCCTTCTTAGCATACCATAAAACCTAATAGCCAAAAAAGGAAATGGTTTACTAATTTGGCCATTTTGGAATTGGCAAAACCATAAGCAAAGATAAGACACAGGACAGACCAGGGAAAAGGCTTTTAACCCGTGACAGAAATACCAATTACCTTGATATAGAAACAACTCTCATATGCCAATAAGAAAAGACAAATAATCCCAGGGAAAATGGGTAATAAGGCATGAACAGGTAGTTGATAGAAACAGTTACAAAGGGTCAATAAACATGAGACATCCTCTTTAAAGATTATACTTTTGGGTTTTTCTGACTTTCTATTTTGAGATAATTAAAACTTTAGGGAGTGCTTGCTTCGGCAGCACGTATACTAAAATTGGAACGATACAGAGAAGATTAGCATGGCCCCTGCGCAAGGATGACACGCAAATTCATGAAGCATTCCATATTTAAAAAAAAGAAAAAAAGAAAAAAAAAAACTTTAGGGAGAGTTGCAAGGCAGGGAACTCCTGCTAAATCTTTTATCCAAATTCACTAGCTTTTAACATTTTGCATAATTAGCTTTATGTCGGGTTGGCCAAAAAGTCTGTTTAGTTCTGTAAATTAAAAAACACATTTTTCATTTTCACCAGTAACTTTATTGATTTGGATATTTTGAGTATCGGCTATCTCCTGAGTGGTACAACATTGGTTGTTCTCAATTAATGTGTCTTTGATTGCTGTCAGCTTCAACTGGACTACCCAACTGTGGAGCATCCAGTGAGAGATCTGCTTCCCAAACCACTTTTGACACATTTGATCATTCACAGCACCTTCTCTGTACACTGCACAAATCTTTTTTTGACATTTCAGTTGCATTTTTACTTTTCTTGAAATAATAAACTATAATATGCCAAAAATGTGTGTTTTCTTTTGACATCAATATTAAAATGGCTATATAAAAATTCACCAATTTTGATAAATTTTTTTAAATGTGTGCTGATATGACAGCTGTGACAATACAGTCTAACAAAATTGTTTAAAATGAAGTTAAAGACAACTAAGTGCTACTATAGCCATCTTATGGAAAAAAACAAATGAACTTTGGGCAATCCAATGTTTTCTCTCCCTCCGTATGTATGCATGTATATGTACACATTTTTTTCTGAATCATTTGAGGATGGGCTGCATATATCATAACCCATTATCCTTTAGCATTTTTATGTTTGTTTCCTAACAAGGACACTCTCATACATGACCACAGTATGGTTATGTGTATTCATTATATTCAGGAAATTTAATATTGATACAAAATGTATCAATAGTATCAAAATAGATCAATAGATCAAAATGTATCAGATCTATAGTCCATATTTTGGTTTTGGTAATAGTTTCGATCTTTTTAGCATTTTTTTCTTTGAGTACAGACTCTCATCCAGTATAATGTTACACTTAGTTTTTATTTTTAATCTTGAACGCTTTCATAGCCTTTTGTATGTGTGTGTGATACTCGATATTGACATTTTAAGGATGCGGGTCAGTGATTTTACAGAATGCCTCTCAGGTTGCGTGTGTCGAATGATTCTTCATAGATGTAGGTTATGTGTGCCTGTTGGTAGTACTGTGTAAGTGCAGCGTGTCCTTCTTAGGGCATTACATTCGGAGGCACAAGATGCCCCTAAGTGGTGACCGATGTGATCAACCAGTCAAGATTTTGTCCACTTTCTCCACCATATAGCTGCTGTCTTTCTATTTGCAACTAATAAATCTACGCGGAGACCTTTTGAGGCAACGCAAACATCCTTCTCCTGATCGAACTTTCCCTCCCCTAGATTAGAATCCATTAATGATTCTTGCTCAGAAAAGCCTTTATTTAGTATGATGGTTCCAAAAAAGGTGATTTTCTCATTCCTTTACTCCCTCCATCTCACTCTTGATTGAAGAAATTTAATTAACACAGTGAGTCCTGTTTCCTCCGTCACATGGGAGAAATGTAAGAGTTTGGTAATGTCCAGTGTCAAAGAGGTGTGGGGAGAGCAGCACCTTTTTGTTCATTGGTGCAGCTTCGAGGACAGTTTGGTAATAGCTGTCACAACTATAAGTGTACATGTTCTTAAGCTCTGCAATTCTGCTTTGAGGAAACTACATAGAACACTTGACATGTAGCCCTGATTGGTGTGGCTCAGTGGGTTGGGTGTCCTCCCACAAACTGAAGAGTCACCGGTTCGATTCCCAGTCAGGGCATATGCCAGGGTTGTGGGCCAGGTCCCTGGTTGGGGGCGTGTGAGAGCCAACCCATCAATGTATCTCTCACACATCGGATGTTCTTCTGCTTCTCTTTCTCCCTCCCTTCCCTACTTTCTAAAAATACATAAATGTAATCTTTAAAAAAAGTACTTGACATGTAAAAGTGAGGCAGAAAAGGAGTGAGATGGTGCTGTATTAGTTGACATGAAAAGGTTTCTAAGATATGAAAAAGGTACAAACTAATATGTATGGTATGTTTCTATTTGTGTTATCTGTTTGCAAGGATATATGCATGCTTATGATTATCAAACACGCTGGGAGAATACAGAGGAGACTGCTGACATCCTCTGGGGATGAATGTTGGGGGGGTGATTTTTTGTACCATATGTATAAATTTTGTAATGATAAAGTACATTTACAAATTTGAAGAGGATAGAAAAAGCAATGATGCAAAAAAATCTCACCTCATTTTTGGTTTGATTTTGTTTTGGGTGTATTTCTTCAGAACCAGGACAATCCGATGATTGATGAAACAGACTGCCTTGAAGCTTTTAAAAAGATTCAGCCCTCATCATTTCGAAGTGCCATTGGGCTGATGGACATCAAACCTGTTGGCTGGGAGCAGATTGGTGGCCTTGAAGATGTAAAACTGAAGTTAAGACAGGTGAGATAGAGAGGCTGCTTGAGCCAGTGGAATATTGCAGCTTAAGCATAATCAGCGTGTTTATGGTGAGAGCGGGCAGTGCTGACACCGCTCTTCCTGCCCTCGCTAATTTGATCCCAACATTTAAATCCAGTGATCACTTCTCAGTCTTTATTTAATTGGACTTCTGTAGGCATCAAATAGTAGTTTTCATACTTCCCTACCTCATTCTCTTTTTGTTTGTTTTATGCTTTAAAGACTTCATAATCTAGAGCAGGGATCAGCAACCTTTTTCTGTAAAGGGACAGACAGTAAGTATTTCAGATTCTGTGGGCCATGCAGTGTGAACTGCAACCACTCAGCTGCTGTGGCAGCACGAAAACAGCCACAGGCAGCACCCAATGGTGCTCGTGTTCCGTCGAAACTTTCTTTATGGACCCCAAAGCCATATAATTTTCACATCATGAAATATTTTTTTCCCCGAGCATTTAAAAATGTAAAAATGATTCTTAGTTCCCAGGTTGTACTAAGACATAGGTGGTGGGCCTTACTTTGGCCTGGGACTGGTAAAAGCCCATTGTAATAAACAGTGAGCCTGGCCCGGACGGCTGCCTGTACTGGTTCCTACAGTGGATGTTGAGGGATGCAGCTCTCAGCTGCGCTCGCCTGCACTGCAGTCTCAGAAGTTGATTTTGTCAACTTGCCTTCCTGTGATCCTGTCATAAGGAACTAGGTTTCTCTAACCACACACACAAAAGACTGGTCTATAAGTATCCATCTTCACTTCATCTCTCACCTGGTGGTTAGTGTAACAAGCCTGTCTCCCCAACTAAAATATGAATTGCCTGGGTACAGAGGTCTTGTCTCATCCCTCTTTTGTAGAGAAGCGATGTAGCAGATGGTAAAAGCTCCTGCTCTTGACCGGCACTGCCTGCAGTCAGTCGCAGTTCTGCCTCCTCACTAGCAGTAAGCCCTGGGCAAGTTGCTTAACTTTTCTAAGCCTGAGTGTTAACATCTGTAAAATGATAATGATAAAAATATCTACCTAAGAGGTAATGAAGATTTAACTATCTAGTTAACATTTATCGAGTGCCTGCTCTGTGAAGGTGTCATTGTAGGTGCTGGGGATTTAGAGGTAAAATTGACTTAAGTTCTCGCAGAAGCAGAATGGAACAAACCCAGCATGGAAAAATAATCATTTAGGCAGTACATGAATAAGTGCTCCAAAAGTGAAAGCTGAGCAGTAGCATAGAGTAACTAGAAGGAGGGTCTACTTTAATTAGAGAGGTTAGGGAACACATCTTCGAGGAAATGACTGAGGCCTGAATGATGAGGGATAGCCACACAAAGATCTTGAGGGAGTGTTCAGGTGGAGAGAGAACAGCTGATAGAGGACCAGAGATGGGAACGGTCTGGGTGTTTGGGCGATAGTCAGGTTATGTAAGGCCTTGTAAGCAGTCGTGAGTGAGGAGTTTGGAGATGGCATTAATTCTAATTCTGATGGCAAGTCGTGGAAGGATTTTAGGAAGGAAGTAATGTGACCTGGCTTCGGTTACAAGATTGCTGGCTGCTCTGCAGAATAGACTGCTTTTCCAGCTCAAAATGGGTACCTGAGAATTGTTGAATGGGCAGATGAATTTGCTGAATTATTTGATGTTTTACTGTATACTAAAATGGCTGTCTCTTTTTGTGTCCTGCAGAGCATTGAATGGCCTCTGAAATTCCCGCGCGAATTTGCTAGGATGGGCCTGCCAGCACCGAAGGGCGTTCTCCTCTGTGGCCCCCCTGGATGTGGTAAAACCACCCTGGTGCGGGCCCTGGCCACCAGCTGCCGTTGCTCTTTGGTATCCGTGAGCGGAGCTGATCTCTTTTCACCTTTTGTTGGAGATTCAGAAAAACTCTTGTCTCAGGTTGGTTGGTTGATTTTCCCCCATGCAGTTACGTGTACTTTTGAATTTTCATTTCATACCTTAAGGATCAACCTTGTTTTTTAAAATGTAACTGGATTTTCTCTTGTTAGAAAAGTTACACAGAGGGGAGGTGGAAGGGGAATAATGGGGGAAAGAAGGGGAAGGGTTGTCAAGGAGCATGTATAAAGGACCCAAGGACAAACCCAAGGGAGGTAGGATTGACGGTGGGAGGTGGGGTTGGTTGGGCCCAGGAGAGCAGTGCAGGGAAAGTGGAGACAACTGTACTTGAACAACAATAAAAAAGAAATAAATAAAAGCTATTAATTTGGAAAAAAACAGTTTTACATATTTGTTTATTAGAAAATGTAGAAAATATAAATAAGAACTCATTCGTAATCTTCCTACCTACATTAACATCTTAGTGAATTTCTTTTGTCTTCCTGTTTCCTCAGGCAGGGGATATATGTCTGTCTTTATTGTGATTTTTTTTAACTTTTAAAATTCCATACTATTAAAAATTTCTTGGAAATATGATTTTTAACCCTTACGTAATACTCCATTGCTCCTAGTTTTATTTCTTTGTCCCCCAGTCCTTAGACATTTCAAATTTTTCTGTTCTTTTCACACTGTGAAAAGAGTAATGTAGAAAACATACACTCATATGAGTAAGGCATGATGTATAGCTTTTAAATATTTTTATTTCCCTAACAAAAGGTATTTCAACAAGCAAGAGCAAATACTCCAGCCATTGTGTTTTTGGATGAAATTGATTCAATCCTGGGCGCTCGGTCAATCAGCAACACAGGATGTAATGTTCAAGAGCGTGTTCTTTCTGTTCTCCTGAATGAATTAGACGGTGTTGGACTGAAAACTATAGAGAGAAGAGGAAGTAAATCAGATCAACAGGGTAAATACAAGGAGCTGAAAAAAAACGAAGAGGTATTTATTAGCCAGATGACACCAAAATCCAGGCCCATATTAAACAGAATGCCTGTACACTAGCGTCCCCTGAGCTGGATTCATCTTATAGAAAGAATTACATAATTTCAACTCGACTCTGTTTAGGTTCTTTCCAAAGCTGGTAAAATTGCGATTAAGCTGGAAAAAGTGAGGTAAATTTTATAATAACTTAGCTATACATGAATGTGAGTTTTATTTATTCTAAGGTGAAGAAATATAACTTTACATATTGTTAGTGGAGAAGGGAGTTTCTTGTTATTTCTACATTCTGAAAAACCAGTGTTCATCCCTTTGTAAATTTTTGTTGGTGAACAAAACAGATTATTATTTTCAATAATCTTAGAATTCAGAATTCCAGTTTCCTTGAGGAAGGGGTATCCTTGGTTATAATGAAGTTAAAATGACCTTTGGAGAAGTCCCCTCTTCCCTTCTGAGTCTTTTCTGGATAGAGTTTGGTATCCTTAAATAGTCCCCGACAGATAATTTTTCTTTTCTTCTGTTCTTTTCCTGTTACTACTTGTTTCCCATTTTTAAATTGTTCCCTGGAAGGAAAGTCTTACAGCTCCTTAGGAACATGTGCTACTAGAATTCAAAGGGACCTGTGAAGTTTTCTAATCAAATCTCAAAATGCAGGAATTACTCTGTAGCATCTTATAGGTGTTTATCCAGCCTCAGCTAAAATACTTGTGGATAGAGGGAACTCACTGCTTTGAGAGATCACATTGCCAGAGAACTACTGATGCTTTGATTATTCAGTTCCACAAACAATTTCGCATGCTTCGTATGTAAGGCCTTGTCCTGGCTGCTTATCTGTACCCAAGATTTATATACTTACAGTTGAGGTCAATGATCATATTTCTGTCTCTGGAAAGAAAAGTAAAAAGTAAAGTAAATCTCTCTCTTTAAGGAGACGAGCCAAAACTTTTCATAGCCATACCTCTCCACGTGTTTGTCATGTGCTTCTGTCTCTTCAAGTCATCCATTTAAGTTGTAAACATTCACTGAGGCTCAGGTGCCCTCAGATTCCAGGTAGATGTTGTCTGGTCTGAGGCAGGACTTTTCTTGGAGAGATGTTCCCTCTCGATCGCCGCTGCCCTCATCATGTGCCCAAGTGTCTCTTTGATGAATAATTTGCTGACGCAGTACCTTGAAATCGAGAAGGTAGTCTGGATAGGAGGTATAAGTATTCTAGACGCAAGAAAAAGATACCCCTATTTAAAAACAAATGGACCTGCTGATTTGTAATTTAAAAAACACAGTTAATGATTTATTGACATTGTCTTGTGTGTTTTCCCTCAGTTAGAGTTTCAGGAAGATTTTAATCGAAATGTCATGATTGTTGCGGCAACAAATAGACCGGATGTGTTAGACGATGCCCTGTTACGGCCTGGAAGGCTGGACAAGATTATTTGTATCCCACCTCCAGATGCAGAGGTAATCGTGGTGCACGTTTACTCTGTGCGAACTTCTGAACTCCCAGGGGCCCGGCGGATCGAATCCCAGGCTGGGTTCTGCATTCCTCCCTGCCTGGTGGCCCTTCATAAACCATCTTTTCCATCTGCTTTTTCTGAGTACTCTGGCCCTGCTTTCGGAGAAACATAAGCCAAAAAGTAAGGTAGTCATTTCAGTGAACTTACTAAGTTTGTTGAGTTTACCTCTCCATTATTTTGCAACCAGAATGGAGGAGTCCTAAAGTGTTAAAAGGGTTTTGGAGCTTATGTGGGTCAGCATCCTTATATTACAGTGGAGAAATCTGAGATGTCCAAGATTACACAGTGTATCCACAGCCAAAGAATCAGTGAGTTCTTAGCCCTTACCATCCAGAGCCACTGGCAGGGAGGGTGAAAGACACAGAGAATGGGCCTTTTCTTTCCCTGGGCTTTTCTCAAATTTTGAAGGGCTGAAAATTTTTTTTAAATGTCTATTCTATTTTTTAGCTGTGTCTGATAGTTCATGTGTTTACTGTTAAACCTTTCTGATGGCACTGTCGGTACCCAAAAAAGAGATTCATCATGTCTCTTAAAAAGACGTATCTGTGATGGGCTATTTTAAACATTAACTGTAAAAATACTAAAATGTGATCATGAATGTCATTTTTACCATTGTAATATGAGCCACTGATGAGTTAATCTTTTTTACCTCTTCAGAAGTGAGTCTTTCTTATTTGATTCTTAAATACATATCCTTTCCATGTAATGCAATAGGAAACTCTAACTTGAAATGTTTTAATATAGTGTGTGTCAAACAGAAATGTTATAAGGTTATAAACGTGTCACATTTTGTTCCAGGGCAGGCTTTCCATTTTGAAAGTCTGTGCAGAAAAGATGCCGGTGGGGCCTGACGTTTCCTTAGAAAGCCTAGCCGCAGAAACCCGCTTTTTCTCTGGGGCTGATCTTGGAAACCTCTGCAAAGAAGTAAGTTAATTAGTGAAGAAATGTTGGGTTCAGAGCATTTCTTCCTTTATTCAGCTCTTCGGTCAGCAGTATTTACTGACAGACGTCCACGTGGCAGGCACCAGGCAAGGTGAAACAGACAGCGGCAGCCCCTTCTGTACAGACCCTCCGGGGTGATAGGGGAGTGTGCAGAGAGGCAAGTCTTAACACTGAGTTGGCGACTGAAAATATGTAGTGAGTCGGGGAGGTTTAGGGTGCTGTGGAAGCACCCAGGAAGGACACCAGACCTGGGTGTCACAGAAGGCTTTGTGAGAGAGGGTGTGTGAACTGGAAGTGGGAGGGTGAGGAGGGCGTTGCCAGGCTAAGGGAGGGAAGGGGAGTGTCTGAGGCAGAGGGGAGAAGATACATGCAGACGATTGGAGACAGGAAATGGCATGACATTATCTAAGTGGGCATTGGCTGGATCACGCAGGTCCTTCCAACCCACTTCAAGGCATTTAGACTTTATTTTGAGGACAAAAGAAGCCATTGTCCATGTTTTTCCCTTTCCATAAATGTACGTTTAAATAAATTTTATTATGATTTCTTTAATTTTATTTTTCAATCACAGTTTACCTTCAATATTATTTTGTATTGGTTTCAGGTGTATAGCATAGTGGTTAGACGGCCATCCTTTCCCTGGTAGTCTCCTAATATTTTCAGGACACACCTGGCACCACACATCGTTACTGACTACGTTCCTTATACTGTACTTTACATACCTGTGACTATTTTGTGACTATCAATTTGTATTTCTTAATCTCTTCACCTTTTTCACCCAGTCCCTCAATCCTGCTCCCCTCTGTGAACCATCAGTCTATCCTCTATATCTGTGAGTCTGCTTCAATTTTGTTCATTTATGTCATTCTTTAGATTCCAGATATATGCGAAATCGTATGGTATTTGTCTTTCTCTGTCTGACTTTTTTCACTTAGCGTAATACCCTCTAGGTCATTCCATGCTGTTGCAAATGGTAAGATTTCACTCTTTTTTATGCTCAAGTAATATTCCATTATATATATGCACCACAGCTTTTTTATCCACTTGTCTATTGAGGTCACTTGGGTTGCTTCCATATTTTGACTATTGTGAATAATGCTGCAATGGACATAAAGGTGCATATATTCTTTCCATAAACTTCTATAAAACACAACATTCAGAAAAATGCATAGATCATAAGGGTACAGTTCATTGAATTAACATATCCAGTGAACACATTTGTATATCCACCACTTAGCTTAAAAAAGAGTATTATCAACACCTCAGAAGCCTCATTGGGCCTTCCTACTCTCTGTCCCAAAGGCAACCACTCCTGAACATTCAGGTCACCTGCCGTTTGACTCTTATGAACTGTGCTGCTATGAACAATCTTGTACATGTCTGTTGGTATACATGTGTATGCGTGTCTGTTTCATGTATGCATATATCTGCAAAGAGAATTGCTGGATCATGAAGTGCGTGTTTGGTCTGTTCCTTTGTGATCAGTGCTGTGTCCGTCTGGAGACTCCTGGTCCGAGGTCAGGAAGAGAGTGTCTGATCTTCAGATATGTGTGTGGGCTCATAATGTGCATATTGTTCTGCAACTTCTTCTGCTTTTCCTGTTTAAGGCCAGAGATGAATGTAGAAGAAAAGTTCTACTAAGAGGACTTTGAATTACTAACTTTATAGCTTAATGTTTTGCTTATTATGAATATTGGAATTCCATGCGGCGGGACTGAGCTGTTTGAAACTTTGTATGCTATAAAACAGAATGAAGCGGACTATTTCTTATTGTCTCCCTTAGGCTGCCTTGCTCGCTCTGCAAGAAAATGGACTGGAAGCAACCACTGTGAAACAAGAGCACTTTCTAAAGTCACTGCAGACTGTAAAGCCGTCCTTAAGTCCTAAGGATTTGACTTTATATAAAAACTTATTTCAGAAACAAGGATTTTCTAGTTTAGAGGATATTTAAAAAGTATATTCCTGCTCAAGGATTAATTGAAATTGAACTTGAACTATAGTTTGCAACTTCACAGTTTTATAGTTTGTACATATGTTATTTCTTGTAAATAAAACAAACATACTTGTGCCTGACAAGCCAAGATTTACCTTACTTCTAAAAGGTATGTTAAAATACCATAATTTAGGAAGAAGGTATATGTATGTGTGTTGGTGGGCAGGGGGGTGGTTTGGTTTGGTTGCATTTTTAACTTTATTTTGAAATAATTTCATACTTACAGAAAAGCTGCAAGAATAGTATAAAGAACTCTGATATATTCTAACCCATATTCACCAATTTTTTACATTTTGCCATATGCTGAACTACAGACATATCTCATTTAGAGATATATCTAGAGATATAGAGAAGATATAGACATATCTTCCTTGCTTTACTGCGCTTCACAGATGTTGCATTTTTCACAAATTGGAGGCAAGGCCCTCCCCACCAGCAAAAAGATTACAGCTCGTTTTACTGTGATATTTTATTGCCGTGGTTTGGAAGTGAACCTGCCATATCTCTGAGTTATGCCTGTGTTTAAGAATAGGTATTATACCCAGAGTTTCATCTGTATAAGACTCTCCTGCAGGTGGACTGGGAGCTTTAAAAATCTGAAGTATGCTAACATTCTCACGAAATTTGAATATCTCAGAAGCTGCACAATGATTGGGCATTCACTGTGTGGTGGGCATTGTGCTGGCCTCAAGGATCTGGTGTAGGAGAGGATGCATTTGAGAGCGACTGATGAGGAGATCTCAGGGGCAATTGGATGTGGCTGGGGGAAGTCCAAATGGCTCCAAGGTCTCTCACCTGATTAGCTGGACAGGCGGTGGTGCCAAGACAAAGAATGCGGGAGGGAGAAAAATGGGGACTATTCAAGGGAGGGGTGGATAAGGAAGAAAATGAGTTAGACTAGGTATGTTCCCTGACTGGGAATCAAACCCACAATCTTTCTGTTACAGAACGATGCTCCATCCAACTGAGCCACACGAGCCAGGGCCAGTGTATATTTCTTACAAATAAGGTTATTTTCTTACGTGACCACAGTGCATTTATCAAATTCAAGAAATTAAACATTAATACAACATACTGATCTATCGTCCCGTGGTTTTCCATCCATCGTACCAGTAGTCATTGGTTTCCTGTTTCAGAATCCAGTCTAGCATCATATATCCATTTAGTTGTTCTTTTTCCTCTTTAGCCTCCTACAATCTGAAACAGTTCCTCAGTTTTTTTGACCTTGACATTTTTGAAGAGTACAGACTAATTATGTCATAGAACAGTGGTTCCTGACTTGTGTTTGTCTGATACCACACAGTGGCAGATTCTGATTATGAGTCACCAGCGGAGCCGTACGTAAGTGCCGTCCTGTCCTCAGAGAGCTCAGCTAGAGGCATGGGATGTCGGTATTATCAGTCATGTTATTTTGATCACTTGTTTATGGATTACCCAGTTTCTCCACTGTATAGCTACTATTTTTCCTTTTGTAACTGTAAGTATTTTTAAGGAGATAGATCATGTGTACATTTTAATTTTTCTTTATTACAAAAGTAATTAGAGTGCTAGAAAATACACATAATCACAAAGAAAGCACTTGGGTATTTAACCTTCCAGTCCCTTATACATGTATAGATAAGACATGGTACTGTGTAACTTGCTTTTCTCACCTAGCGATACCTGGTAAGCATCTCACCGAGCCTTTCTTTGCTCACAAGGTGCCATAGCAGTTGTTGGAGTTAAGTGAATGAGACAGACATAGGACTGACAGGCGAGCTGGGAGCACAGGTCTCAGACACGTCATGCAGTGAATTACACACAACCAGGAGTTGAGGGTATGATCGGAGCATAGTGCATGAAATATACAAAGTCATAAATGGTAAGTTGTTAGAAAGTTGTCTGTTTCTGACTGGAGCCAGGACGCATTAGCAAAACCTCACCTTTTGGGGAATAATTATTTATAGACATAACATCGTAATTTCTCTAAATTATTCTAACCAGCTGATCCCTGGCTTTTGAGTAGTGAGGAAAATGCCTAGAAAAACTCTTAGAATTCGATAGCTTTCATTCATGTTCTCTATCAGTTGATTTTATAGCACAAGGCAGCCATGAAGCTTTGCCAGCCCTAGGCCCGAGGCACCCTGGCCTGAACCCCTTAACTCAGACTCTAGCTGTAGGCCTCTTGTTTTTTCCGTGAAAAAGTTGGTCATATCAGGCTGGAAATTTAGTATCCACACTTTGGTTAGAAGCTGAATTTTTATTTGAAAATGTCTGTTAAAATTATAACTGTAACTTCTTGTCAGAACTTTGGAAGCCCCCTGAGGACAAAGCCATGTGTTTTCTCTCATTGGAATACTCAATAAATGAGGAAGTGAGATCAAGGGCTTCTTCAACTCAGTTTTTTCCCATTTATTTTTTAAGTTAAGTTTACTGGGGTGACATTGGTTGATAACAAGTTTCAGGTGTGCAGCCTTACAACTTGACATCCGTATATTGTATTGTGTGCTCACCACCCACAGCCCAGCCTCCTGCCGTCACCATACATGCAACCCCCTTTACCCTCCTCATCCTCCGCCCCCCTCAGTTCACCTTTGGTAGCCACCTCTCTGTTGGCTCTGACTCAGCTTTCATGTGATTTGATGATGGCTCTCCGCAACTTCCAAAAGCTGTCCTTCGTTGGTGGGGAAGTTGAAGCACTTCGGTTTCCAAGCACCCGCGAAGTACCAATAGCTTTCCGGGCACATGCAGCGCAGACTCTTTCTGAGCCACTCCAACAGCCTCAAACAATAAAGCAGCACGCCTCAGACATGCCAGCATTTGGCAGATCCAGTGTTTGCTAAACCTGCTGACTAGGTAGCCACTGAAGGGTGGGCAGAAAGAATTTCAACAAAAAATATTTAATAAAAGAACATTTTTTCTCATGAAGCGTGAGCTGAGCTGATTGAAATCTAAGTTTAAATTTCTGGTGTGGGAACCAAGCAGTCATGACTCCATGTTTCTGAAAGCCCGAGTTGCAGCAATTAGAGAAGATTCCAGAAGTTTCTGACAATTGAGGTGGGGAGGGGAAACTTTGGGGCAGGATTATGGGCTTTGGGGCAGCCACAAAGGGTGAAGCGTCCTAAGTGGGTTCCTTTGTTTTTATTTATTTATTTATTTATTTATTTATTTATTTATTTATTTATTTATTTAAGAGATTTTATTTATTTTTAGAGATGGGAAGGGAGGGAGAAAGAGGGAGAGAAACACTGATGGGTTGCTTTTCATACACTCCCGGTCCTGGGATGGAACCCGCAACTCAGGCATGTGCCCTGAGAATCAAATTGGTGACCTTTTCGGGACCACACCCAACCGACTGAGCTACAATGGTCAGGGCTGGTTCCTTCAGGGTTTGAAGGGTGGGAGCTGTGCCTGCTAGGCATCCTGGGAAAGACCAGATTATATACTGACCTTGTATGTCCCACAAATTCAATAATCTGAGCATTATCTGAAAGTGGGGGATGTGGGTTTCTGGGTGTAACTGTCATTGCTGCAATAGAAATAAGCAGATTTTAAAGGTTGTAAAGATACACTACATCTGTAACTATACATGCATCCAATATGTGAGTTTTAAAACACTTACTGAACATTTTCAAATGCATGTAAAAGTGGAATAGACTAACTCCCACATACCTAACTCTAGATTGAATACTATTTTGCTAAATTTGCTTTATTTGTCTTTTATTAAGGTGATTTAAAGTAAATCTCAGACATTATATTTCTCCCTTAACTGTTTCCATATACATATATACACTCTTTAAAAAGGATTTTTTTACATAACCATACCACCATTATCACACCTAACAAAATTAACAACACTCTTTTAATATTTCATATCTAGTCTGTATTTATAGTTGCCCCCAAAATGTCTTTTTACAGTTGGTTTGTCTGTTCAAATAAATACCCTTACTTTGGTAGGTTTGGTCAGATCCCCTTAGTCAGAGTTAATCACCTGTTATTGGCACCAGACCATGCCTGGGGTTAGAATTTATGGGTACTACACTGTAAGAACCTTGAAGTAAGAGACTTATATCTCCTTAATCCTTTGAATTTGCTGTGCCCCCATTCTCAGGATGATGCCTAGACTACTACAAAACTGTACTGCATTTTGAAAAGAAGTAACATCAACAAAGCAGCACTCTGAATTTAAGATCATTATACATTCTAAGATTTCTTCCTGTCTTCCATCTACCCTTCCTTCCTAGAAAACTTATGTTTAACTAACAAAATGAAGCTTTTTAAAGAATCCTATGAGGAAAGTAGCTTTAGAAATCCTGCAGAAGGAGCACTAAAAGGCTTCTTTAATTCTATTCAATACGCACTAGGGAGAAGTAAAGCTGAATTTTCTTAAGTATCTGATATGAATCTGACCAATAGGCAAATGTCCCCAGTTACAGCTCTGGGTTTACACAGTAAGAATCCTTGTCAGAGTAAGTGGGTGAGAAGCTACATTTATAATTTGTTTTATATAAGACATGTCTTTGTGAATAATAGTTACTGTTTAATTGAATATCTATTGTAAGCAAGGCAGAATGTCATGTGATTTACTTACACATGTGTAAGTATTCTAACTTTTATCCCCCCAACTTCCTCCTGAACTAGGTTTGTTCTATGTAATAGGTATACAACCTGAGACTCATAAAGGTTAGGTAGTTTCTAGAAGTCAGTTGGCTAATTAAGTGTGGCAGGGGCGGGTTCTGACCTTAGGTCACAGGTGGCAAACACAAGGCCCTCGGGCCAAATCCGGCCTTCCACCTTGTTTTATCCCACTTGGCACCTTGTTTCTACCCCACAGCAGTGCCAAGTTCTTGCTTAACTGTTAAGGAGTAGTTAC
>PVKM010005405.1:0-47949 GCA_004027735.1 Carollia perspicillata | reverse complement strand
GTTTCGAAACTGCGCGGGCAAACAAACGAGGCAAATCATTGGTGGGTTTGGAATGAACTCAGGGGCAAAAAATTTTCTTCCTTAGTAACAGTCAGATGGCTATCTGTTTGCAACATCTGCTTGCCTAAGCAAGCATATCCTTGAGCTCAGTAAACATCTTTCACTTCTTCCTAACATTCTTTCTGTTGGCCTCAACAGTCTGTAGCTGTCCACTGGGTGCGCTGGCCCTGGGGTTTCCTGGATGATGCAAGCCAAGATCAGCCCCCACCTGTGTTCTGCCTGGGGCCACCTTTCCTGAGCTAAAAAGCAATCTAAGATGGCTGCTACTTGTTCTGGGCTTGGAGATTCCCAGGCAAAGCCACGCTGTGAATCTAGTGCCAGGCCTGGGGCCACTTAACAAGAAGTACAGGGGCTGTGAGGGCTCCCTGGGGTTGGCTGTTGCTTGTTTGAGAGTATTTAGGAAGTTGTGCGGTAAGAGCTAAAACCAGCCATTCATATGGAAAACCAACTTGGGTGGGGTGGAGTCTCAGGGGATCTCCAGAGTGGAGCAAACAGTGTTAGCCAGGTTGATGGAGTGTCAGATATGGCACGACTTGCCGACCCTGTGGCTGTACCCTCCTTTCTGTCTGGGAGAAAGCTACCCTCCAGCTTCTGCCTTGATGCCAGACATTTCAGTTCCTCACTGTAGGCCACTGGTGCCTTTCAAGCTGCTACCCTGGTGTTGTGAGCTCAGAGGAGTGTGTCTAAGTTCGTGTGTGGGTTCTTTAACAGGAACTGCTTCAGACTCCAGAAGTTTCTTTCACTAACTCAGTCCCCTCTGGTTTCTGCAGCCAGAAGTTATGGGGACTTATCTCCCTGACACTGGAACCCTAGGCTGGGGACCCTGGTGTGGGACTGGGACTCCTCACTCCTGAGATATCCCTCCTAAATTTTTATCCCCTACACATGGGTGTGGGACCAGCCCATTCTGCCTCTACACCTCTCCGACCAGTCTGGATGGGTGTGGTTCCTTGAATTCTGTAGTTGTCAGACTTCCATTCAATTCGATTTCTGATGGTTCTGAGTGATGGTTGTTCTATATTTTAGTTATAATTTTGATGTGGTTGTGCGAAGAGGATACCCCTGTCTGCCCACGCTACCATGTTGACCTGAAGTCCTTATTAATATTTTTGAAAAGAAAAGTTCACCTGGCTGGTGTAGCTCAGTGGATTGAGTGTGGGCTGCAAACCAAAGGGTCACCGGTTCAACTCCTAGTCAGGGCACATGCCTGGGTTGCAGGCCAGGTCCCTAATGGGGGCCAAGTGAGAGGCCACCACACATTGATGTTTCTCTCCCTTGCTCCCTTCCCCGTCTCAGAAAATAAGTAAATAAAATCTTTTTTTAAAAAAGAACATATGACAAAACTTTAAAAAAAAGAAAAAAAATTCAGCACCCACCTATTCAAACACCAGTCATAGTCAAAGCCATATTTATGCAGCAGTTTGCATATTGAATTTTGGTGATCTCCTTCCTGTTTCTTTGCCTACATGTCAGTCTGAGTTTATTTGGCCAAGTGACTTAAACACCTAGAGCCTGAATTTTCTCATCGCTATATGGGGGTTTTAACACCTACTCAGAACCCTTTGAGGTCCAGTTGCTTGAATCATAAAGCTCTTGAAGCCAACTGAAAATGAAGTTCCAATCAACCTTTCCTCAGTACTCCTTCCCTCTAACCTGATCCTTCTTCCCCTTCTTCCCATCTTTGCTCTTTATTTTTCTGTGTTCAGCTCAGTTCCTTTGCTGTTCATACCTGGAAGTCAGAGCAAATGTGATAGTCTTCACACCAAGTTTTGGACAGGCTGCAGCCCTTTCTGGAGGCTCCAGGGGAGCATCCCTTTTCTTGCCTTTTCCGGCACCTTTGAGATCTTGCCAAATCTTTCATCTTGCAGAGCACTTCCTGGGAATGTTACTTCCCAATTGCTAATGAAGAACCTCATCCTAATGTAAATAAACCTTTAAAAGGTCACTTCAGCCCTCTCCCTCTCTGGAGCGCCCCGCCTCATCTTCTCTGCGGGCCTGTTTGTTACCTTTGCCTTCCCCTCTCCTGAGCTCCAGGTGCCCTTCTTTTGTCTCTAACCGGTTTCCTTGGCCCATTTCTCCTACAGCTCACTTTTCCTACCTCTGTAACTCTCCTAAACTTTCTTTTATAATTTGGAAAGAAAAGATCACTTTAAAGTAGTCAATACATGGTCATATTGTGGAAATTACAAGTAATTGTATTTATTCTGTCTTAATGTTATGCAGAGATTCTCATAGTTTGGAATAATTTCCATTGATAGCATTATATATAGATTCAATACATAGTAGGTTATAGATTCAATTTGTAATAGATTATAGATTCAGTTAAAATGTCAAGAAACCTATATAAAAATGTTGATGCTGAGCTCTGGAGAACTCTTGGATAATCTCAAGAAGTACCTCTAAGGATGGTACATTTACTGATATCAGTGATTCAGGTGATGATCTTGAATGGAAATATTTTTTTAATGTAATGATAATCCAGAAAACTAGTATTTTTAATCTTTCATATGTAAAGTTGATATCCTACATTTATTGTGCATTGTATTCAGTATTTCTTCCTTTAAAACATTCAACAATGTGTACAATCTTCCTCTCTTTGGACTTGTTATTCTCAGTCTTCCCTATATTGTAAACCATCTGATAGTGGAGTGGTCACCTGTCTTCTTCCCTGATCTGCTACTAACAAGTTTAAGTAAATTAATTACCCTAGTATTTCATTAGAAATTACTCTAGTCTTTTTTATCTTATGATCACTGTTCCTTGAATATATGTCATCTTTCCTTATTTAAAATTTTATGTTTATTATAAACAATTATAATTTTTAATATGTTTTCAACTTTTGTTAAAAATTTTAATGCCTGATAAGTAGATATTGCATTTGGGAGATTTTGTTGATGGTGGGGCAGAGTGGGGACTGGGATCCTAGCCTCCATTTCATAAGTTTTGTATTATAAGCATAATCACTGGGGGATTTACACAGTATGGTTCATTTTTTTCCTTTTTAGAAGAACTCTGGATAGATCATAATCTCAGAATGTGGCACCAAGATAATGGAGACAAGCTTAAAAGCATGGAGAGAGGCCATGAATATGATGTTTTAGGCAAAATATTTCATTCAAGTATTAACTTTGTTCATTTAGGAATGAGACTCCATAAATGTGGCACCAGTGAAAAACATTTGAATCATCCTCTTGATTTTCTTCATAAAAATAACTGTGGAGGAAGGAAACTTGAGCTCAATAAAAAACTGTTATTCTATATGAAAACTGACAGAGCCTGTGGTGGAATAAAATACGGTGATGGCAGTAAATGTAGAAAGAGCAGCAGCAAGGAGTCATGGCTCATGACAAACCATGTAACACACAGAGGAGTCTATCTGTGCATGGAATGTGGCCGAGTTTTTAACAAGAAGTCACAGCTTGTTGTGCATCAAAGAACTCACACAGGAGAGAAGCCCTATGGGTGCAGTGAGTGTGGGAAGGCCTTCTCCCAGAAGTCCCTGCTCACTATCCATCAAAGGACACACTCAGGAGAAAAACCTTATGGGTGTGGTGAATGTCCAAAAGCTTTCAGTAGGAAGTCACTGCTCATTTTACATCAGAGAACGCACACGGGAGAGAAGCCCTACAGCTGCAACGAGTGTGGGAAAGCCTTCAGCAGGAAGTCACAGCTTAAAAGACACCAGAGAACCCATACAACAGAGAAGCCCTATAAATGCAGTGACTGCGGGAAAGCTTTCTCCCAGAACCTAAAGCTCATTGCACATCGGAGGACACACACTGGAGAGAAACCCTACACTTGCAGTGACTGTGGAAAAGCCTTCTTCTGGAAGTCTCAGCTCATTACTCATCAGAGGACTCACACAGGGAAAAAACCGTATGCGTGTGGTGAGTGCAAAAAAGCCTTCAGCAGGAACTCACTCCTCATTAGACATCAGCGGATTCACACAGGGGAGAAACCCTATGAATGCAGTGAGTGTGGTGAAGCCTTTATCAGAAAACCACAACTTATCAGACATCAGGTAACTCACACAGGAGAGAAGAACTACCAGTGCAGTGACTGTGAGGAAGCCTTCTTTAAGAAGTCAGAGCTAATTCGACATCAGAAGCTTCACCTAGGAGACAAGCCCTATGGGTGTGTGGAATGTGGGAAAACCTTCTTTGGGAAGTCACAGCTCCTTACACATCAGAGAACTCACACTGGAGAGAAACCTTTTGAATGCAGTGAATGTGGGAAAGCCTTCACCCAGAAGTCCAGCCTGATATCCCATCAGAGAACTCACACAGGTGAGAAGCCCTATGAATGCAGTGAATGTGGGAAAACGTTCAGTGAGAAATCAAGTCTCATTCACCATCAGAGAACCCATACTGGAGAAAAACCCTTCGAATGTAGTGAATGTAGGAAAGCTTTTGCCTGGAAGCCGCAGCTTCTTAGGCACCAGAGAATACATACAGGGGAGAAACCCTATGCATGCAGCGAGTGTGGGAAAGCCTTTGTTCAGAAAGTGCAGCTCATTAAACACCAGAGAAATCACACAGGAGAGAAAGCCTATGGATGCAGTGATTGTGCAAAAGCTTTCTTTGAGAAGGCACAGCTGATCATACATCAGAGAATTCATACAGGAGAGAGACCCTATAAATGTGGTGAGTGTGGGAAGTCTTTCACTAGAAAGTCCCACCTTATGAGGCATCAGAGACTTCATACAGGAGATAAATACTATGGGTGCAATGAATGTGGGACTGCCTTCAACAGGAAGTCACAGCTCATGATCCACCAGAGAAATCACGTCAGATAGAAAGCGCACAAGTGCAGTGAGTATAGAAGGCCTGCTAGCAGACGCCTTGCTTCCTGATATTTCTGAGGACACAGAGGAGAGGAACCCTCCTCTCCTGCAGTGACTGTTGGAAAAAGTTTTATTGGAAAGGCAAGTATCACTAAACAGAATTCAGAAAGAGGACATTTTTTTTTTGTAGACAGTGTAAGAAAGCCTTCTCCCAGAAGACACAATTTGTTCCACATTGATAAGTTATCTATCAATATTGTGATAGTACAGAACCTTTTGGTTAAAAGTGAAAGCTCATTAAATATTTAGAAGACCTAAACAGAAAAACTGTATAGTCATAGCAAGTGAAAGATTTCATTAAGCAAGGATAACTCACCGTATAGTAGAGAATGTGTACATAGGGGGAAACTGAGTATTAGAGATTTCATATGGAGGAATAGTCCTAATAATTTGAGGAATTTGTAAGCATGATCCTATTGAAATAATACTATAAAGAAGTTGTGTTTGTTGCATATAAATTATATAAAAGATGGTCATTTTTCAATGGTAGGTGTGTTTTAAGTGTGAAGACTTCTTTCTGCCATGGTGGTAAAACAAGGAATAGATTAACTCTCTTGCCTTAAGTAGCTAAAAAACTGTACAATATATATGAAATAATGGTTTTTAGACATGATAAGCACAGGTTTGTGACCCGTGGTAAGAGGAGGACAAAGTGGTGGCAGTTTCTAGGCTGCAGTTCAGGGAAGGTAACAGACACGATAGTGCTGAATTGAGTAGAGTTGCTGAATTGACATTTGGGGAGGCCACCATAACTAGAATTTGCAAGGGAAAGTACTGGAAAAGAGGGAGCTTCTTAGGGAGAGGACTGCAGAAATCTACAAGTTGTCCCCTGGAGTCTTTAGACTTAGTGCAATTTGCATATCTATGAAAAGAAACTTCCTCAAACCAGATAAAGTAAGATGGAGAGCAGCAGGCTAAACAGTTCCTAGAACTCAGTGCAGGGCTGGGAACAATTCCCACCAGCCAGAGTGGAAACAAGTTTTAATGCACAGGGCACCATGCAGAATCCCTAGCAGCCTGCTGCCTCAGTGGTGACAGTGACTAACCCTAGATTCAAAGCTACTCTGGGCCCACAATGTCTGGCATCCAAAAACTTACTGGCATGCAAACTAGCAGGAAAATGGGACTGGTAACAAGTAGAAATCAGTAGAAAGAGACCTAGAAAATACTGAGGTGGTTGGAATTAGTACAGAAGGATGTTTGTATAGCTGTTATATAGAGGAAAACATGAATTTGATGGAACTTGAAGTGGAAGATATATTTTTTAAAGCCCAAATGGAACTTCTCAGGATGAGAACATCTTAAAATTTAAAAATAAATGGTGCAATTAATAACAGATTAAACATAGAAGAACAAAAATAATAAGCCTGAAGAATAAAAAACAAAAGCTATCCAAATGATGTACCCAGAGAAAAAAGACAGAGGGAAAAGAATGGGGAGTTGGCTACAGTGTGTAACATATGAGTGACTCGAGTCCCAGGAGAGAAGAGAGAAGACACAAAAGAAAGTATCTGAATAAATAATGGCTGAAAAAATTCCACATACATGAAAAGTATATCTCCACATATTCAACAAGCTCAGAAACACAAAACAGAAAAAAACATAAAATTATACGATGACACCACATCAACTGAATGAAAATCTGTGTGAACAATAGTTAAGAACCTGAAGGAAAAAGAAGGCATGAAGGATGACAGCACACTTCCGGTCAGCAACTATGCAAGCTAGAAGACAGTGAGTGGAGTCACATCTGTAAATTACTGAAACGGCGAAAAACCTACAATAGAGTTCTATTACCCATCAAAGATGGAAGCAAAAAAATAATTTTCAGAAAAACAAAACCAAAGAGAATTTATATCTGGCAGACCTGCCTTCAAGAAACATTAAAAGAAGTTTTTGGTCAGCAGGAAAGTAACAGTGGAAATTTGGATTTGCAGGAGGAAGGGAAGAGTGCTAGAAATGGTGAATATGTGGATAAATATAAAAGATATTTTTCTTATTTTAAAATCTTAAAAGGTAATAGCCCTGCCCTTGCTGGTGTGGCTCAATGGATTGTTGGCCTGCGAACGAAAAAGGTTGCCGGCTTGATTCCAGTCAGAGCACATGCCTGGGTTGCAGGCTGGGTCCCCAGTAGGGGGCATAGGAGAGGCAACTGATCAGTGTATCTCCCGCATGTCGATGTTCCTCTCCCTCTCTTTCTCCCTCCCTTCCCCTCTAAAAATAAATTAATAACAGGCAATAGTCCTGCTTACAGCCACAGCAATGACAGTGTATTTTAGGTTGTGATCTATTTAGAAGTGACCACAATGGTGTGTAAGTAGGAACCTTTAAAAACAGCTGAATAGACTGCATCGCCTGAGTCAGAAACCTGTTTGCTCGAGGCTCAGTATGACTTGTAATTTGTAGTAGCTGCACGAAGTTGTTCTATGTGCTGTGGATCTACACGTGCTGGCTGTTCTCTATGTCTCCTACCCATTTTCTTCTCTTCTCTGCATCCTGAGGGCTGTCCCCCAGGGAATGCGTGGCTAGGGTTTCTGCTTAGGTCAAACATGGGAGATATTTGTATGAGATGAGCTGGTGGGAGGCAGAGGCTGGAGTGTTTAGTTGTCCCTCCTGCTGGCCCGCAGTTTGGCAGCATCTCTCCCTGTGTCACTGCAGCTCCCAGTGGGAGCCTCAGCTTTAGTTTGGAATATCCCTCTCCTTACTCTTCAGACTTATGGGTGATCACTGCTTCTGGCTGCTTCACCTGGTCAGTTTCCTTAATTCTGAATGCACGCTGTAAACAGTCCCTTTATCAAATGTTCTTCAGCTAATATTTTGAGTGCATGTGTTTAATGATGAGCATCAGTTACTAGTACTTGTGTCTCATGGGGCACAGATGGACATCTATCAAGATTTTCCTCATTAAATATCAATATTGTGTGTTTTAACAACTCAGTAAAAATTACAACAAATATCAAAGTGTTTTTTTTTTAAGATTTTATTTATTTATCTTTAGAGGGGCAGGGTTAGGGAGAGAAATATCAATGTATGGTTGCCTCTCGTAGATCCCCTGCTGGGAACTGGCCTGAAACCCAGGCATGTGCCCTGATTGGGAATCGAACCGCGATCCTTTGGTTCACAGGCCCACACTCAATCCACTGAGCTACACCAGCCAGGGCTCAAAGTGTTTTTTGTTACAAATGGAAATGCTCAGAAGGTTGCCGTCTGCTACATATGCAGGTGATCTGGCAGCTGTTACCCTTCTTCAGTAATGTCACTAAAATATTTATAACATCTCATGCTACCTCTGGATTAGCCAAACAACTTACAAGAAAGCAGTTAGTATATTAATTATGCATGCGTAAGAAAAAATGATAACCCATCATTGAGTGAAGAAAGGAAGGAGCGACAGACTGTACTTCCCAGTACTCATTTTTAAAAATTGTTCTGTGCAATTAAACATCCTCATTCCATATTCTGCTGTTTTTATTCTGTATAATGCATACAGTCTGTAACCACAGACAAGATTTTCATTTCTGTAGTCAGTTGCTTTAGAGAATCTCCCCAAAGGCTCCACACCAGTTCCCATCACGAACTATGTCAGAACATCACCATTGCTCAGATCAAACCCAACTTGCTGCCCTCACCACCTCATGAAGCCCAGTGAGTGTGGATGCAACAGAGGCCTGACGCCGACAGCACTGTCCCGTCCGTGTCAAACACCTCTTCGCCATCTCACCTGCTTCCTCTTACCAGCTCACAAGCCTCGTTGGAAGGGAGGGAACTGCCTTCCAGTAGCCTTCCAGCTACGCGCACAGTAGTGTCTTCTCTTCCACTTGCTTCTGCATCTTAATCTGCGTGTTGAAGGAGCTTTTCATGCAGGTTTTCCATTTTGTGTAAACCCGGGAGGCACCATTCACAGCACAGTCTGTGTTAATCCAATTGGGTATCACTCCAGTCCCGACTTTATGGAATCAGCCAGCAAGTGAAACAAAAATTCTGAGGCTTGGGCATAAGTTGGAATACAGTGTGGTGACAGCTCCCCGTGACTGTTTTGCTGTCACAGTGTGATCTGTGCATGATAATAAAGTGGTTCCCACCATCAGGATCCTTCCCACCCCATTTACACCACATGGCCAAGGGAAAAGCTATTCTCACTCTCATTATCTTAGGAAATTTTATTTATCTCATGATGTCTGTCTACAACTTAGAAGCAGGCAGTGCAGCAGCTCAAAACAATGAAATTTAACTAAGTTACCACTAAAAATGCTTTCCCCTACATTGCTGTTTCCTTCCATCATCTCATGGACCCTAAATGTAGTCAGTTAGTCCTGAGGCCAAATCTGTGGGTTTGGGGTGCCATCTGATCATTCTTTCTTTTCTTTGTGGGGTCTTTGCAGTTTGGGTCAGTCAGTACTCACTGTATCTAGATACTGTTCGCCTCTTGTCACTGAGGCTTACTCACAGAATTCTAAGATTAATTAAACATGGAACACCAAATTTACGTAATACCTAAATCATTTTATTTAGATATTTATCAATATGTAGATTGTTAAAGGTGCTCAACAAAGAGAACGTAGTTATAAAAGCAGTCACTGCTGAAATGATAGGAAAAGAGAAATATAAGTGACATTTGTAACTTGAGTTTCTCATCTGAAGCATTCCTATCATGGAAAGTCATTTATTTAAAAGAAATCAAGCTCAGAGTCCCACAAAGACGTGGGAAACAGATTGGTACTGGCTATGATCATGGGACAGGGGAGCGTTTCAACCCCAGATGGCTGTGTGGGTTTACCCCATACCACGAACACAGGCCAGCTCCAAGGGCACAAGCAAGTTCCATACATTTATCCTCTTGTGTGTAATGCTGTCAAGAAGCAGAATGTGTCAAATGATGATGTCTGAGATCTGGGGCCAGCTGTGCTTCCCATACAAGAACAGGGTCAACAACTAAATACAAAGGTCAGGTTGCTATTCTTTCAGGGAGGCACAATCTCTGTTAGCTGCCAACATTAGCTCCCACCAACAGTGCATCTAGGAGTCAGGGGGCTGCACTGGTCAGGCCGATTGCTGACACTTCCCTCTGTGCTACGTTTACTGAGTAAACTGTTTGATGAGTAGACATGATTGAATGTGATCATTACGAACAATAAACTCTGGCTTCCATCCCAGCTTGGTCTCCCAAACCTGAACCCCTGCCAGTTTCCAACACGTATGATCAGATACACCTAAAATACCCAGTGAAAAGCACCTCCTGATTCAATTTTTATTGGGGGTGTTAACATGCCACCAAGCCCTTCACTCACCTAGCTGGGGTCTGGCATCTGAGCAGAGGGAAAATTGTTTTTTTTTGCAAACTAAACTTAGGGACTCCCTTAATTGTCTGAGGCTTAAAAGAGTAGAGTACTCACAGCTTAGCTGTGCCAAGAATATAATTTTCAAAAAAGTAGAGAAGAGGCACAGTGTGTAAGTGTAGCTACATGCATGCTGTGCCTTCTGAAGACAAGGGTCTGGGTGGGACTGCAGACAGTTAACAGTTGGAAACGCCCATTGGCGTTACCTAACTCAAAACCCAGTCAAACAGGTGGGCAGTGTCTTGCCAAAGATCACATAGTGGCAGTGGGATTCCACACCCCCAGGTCCAGTGGTCTGCCCATGGGACACACAGGTGTCCTTGGCTTTTGCTCCTGTCTGAATGCCTTCCACTTCACTGGCACACACGCAGCCAGTTCCCAGCTTTGATTAATGCCTGAGTGTGGGTGTTAAACTGCATGTGTTTGCCTTGTTGAGAGGGTTTCTGATGGAGGGAATGAGAAATCACGAACTCGGGCATTTATTAATGCAGTGGCATCTTTCTGTGTGTGGGGTGGGGGTGCTTGTACTACATTAAGCTCTGTGCTCAGTGCTTTACTTTTTTTGAAGCTTTTAGCTCATTACTAACTCTAAGGTACTTTGGTATACCAAGGTCACTTGGCCACCAGGTGGCAGAGCTGGGTTTGATTCCCCTTATCTCCCTAGAAGTGAAGCACTCTTTATGATACTACTATTAATTACTCTGTAGTCATCCCTGTTTAAAATGGCCATTTTCTTCAAGCAGCTCAAAACCCTTACATTTACATTATTTCACAGACTAAAGCCCAAAAGGACTGAGGGTCTGAAAAAGTAAGACGCACAAGAGCCATGTCTCATTTGCATTACTAATTATTTTATTACTGTGTAGTTCTTGACGGATAAAGCTTTTTGGGTGTCCAGTTTCCCAATCTGTAAAATTAAAATGGGACCTTGCAGTGGTCTTACGGCGTCTGACCTATCCTGTTCTGGGCCTATGAATCACAGCCCACCTCTCCTTCCTATGAGTGTGATTGTCTGACCCACTGACCAAAGCCATACTCTGTCCTTCTGGACACAGCGAGTGCCCAGGTTTTGAGCATGTGGCTCAAGTGTATTCACCAAGACTGTATAAAATGGGTCCTGGAGAACAGTGGCCTCCCTTTGGATTTGAAAACTAGAAAGTGGAGGTACGCTTGGTCATCCTCCCTACTTGTAAAGAGACCCTATCTTCAGGAAAAAGGATTCTGAGACCTAAAATGAAATAGAGAGAGGCAGAGAAATGAGTGTGTAGAAAAAAGTCCCGATGAGGTCTCTTTGTCCATTTTTCATGATTGTCCATTGACTAAATAATGTATTTAACTAGCAGATGTTTTCTTATTTTTCTATAATGTTGGATATAGAACAAGACTTACTATCAGGTAAATGAATAGGTTGATGTTTTAAAGAAAATTGGTTGCATGTGAAATACAGTCTGAATAGCACCAAGGAAAAGAACTTAGCACATTCACCGCACTGCTGAGGTTAGATTTCGACTCCACCTGCATCTTCCTTTCTTTGTGGCTGCAGTTTCAATTGTCACTGGCGCCATTTGCCTTTCAGCAATGGGATTTTATTTTTGCTTACATTTTAACAAATATATGTCCCCTAATTTCATTACCTGGTATTTCCACAAATATAGGAATTGAGGAGATTTTCTTTTTTTTTTAAAGATTTTATTTATCTTTAGAGGGGAAGGGAAGGAGAGAGGGAGAGAAACATCAATGTATGGTTGTGTCTCATGCGTCCCCTGCTGGGAACTGGCCTGCAACCCAGGCATGTGCCCTGACTGGGAACCGAACCGCGCTTGTTTGGTTCGCAGGCCTGTGCTTAATCCACTGAGCTACACCAGCCAGGGCCAGATTTTCTTTTTAATGATTTTATTTATTTACTTTTAGAGAGGGGGGAGGGAGGGAGGAAGAGGGAGAGAAATATCAGTTTGTAAGGGATATCAGTTGCCTCTCATAAGGTCCCCAACCCGGGACCTGGCCCCAACCCAGGCATGTGTCCTGACTGGGAATTGAACCGGTGACCTTTCAGCTCACAGGCCAGCACTCAATCTACTGAGCCACACCAGCCAGGGTTGGAATTGGGGAGGTTTTTTATAGGCTACAGAATAATAAATTTTTATAGGAAAAAAACTATCTTATCACCTTTCCACCTAGTACATTACTTACTGGTAATATTGGCCAAGTTTATTGGTAAAACTCCTGTGCATTTTATTTTGAGACTCTCTACTATGCGTACAGCTGGAGCTGTGGTCCTCACTCAGGACTCAGGAGAAACCTGACTGCTGCTTTGATTGCACCTTTTGCCCATGCTGGGAAATTTCTTATCTGCACACACAAAATCCCCTCCAACTACCCTTAACCTGTCCCCTTCACCCAGTGACATGATGTGAACATAAAAACTTCATCTTCTTTCATTGATTCACCATTTAGTCACTAAATTTTAAATTCATTCAATAATTTCATTGTTACAATCAGTAGAATGCCTTCCTTCACCCACAAATTGTTTATTTATTTTTTTGTGAGGTGGAGAAATGGACTAGATAAGCAGGGCTGAAGCTTATTAAGCTTCCAAGAGCAATGCCCAAAGCTACACTGCAGACCTGGTAGTTTGTAAAAGAAGGAATTTTTTTTTAAATCACTGTTGGCCTACCACCAGGTTGCAGAAAAACTTATTGCCACCATAAGATTACCACTGATACCACAAAGTGACAGAAAAGAAACCTGCAAGAAAGTTAAGACCACTCATGTGATCCCCCTGCATCTTTAAATTGAAGATTCAGTTACATACGCTGAGTTACTGAATGATTTGTGAGCAGAAACTTAAGACTACTATATATATATGAGATCTATGTCTACACACATGTACATACAATGGGTTATTAGCTAAGAAAAAGAATGAAATCTTGCCTTTGCAACATGGATGGACCTAGAAGGTACTATACTAAGTGAAATAAGTCAGAAAAAAACAAATACCATATGATTTCCCTAATACGTGGAATCCAAACAAAACATAAATGCACTTCATAGGTACAGAAAACTGATTGTTGATTGCCAGAGACAGAGATTGGGGGATGGGGGATGGTTGAAATGGATGGAAGTAGTTAAAAGGTACAAATTTCCGGTTATACAGTAAGTCATGGAATGTAATATATAGCAAAGTGAGTGTAGATAATAATACTGTATTGCATAATTGAAAGTTGGTAAGAGAATATATCTTAAATGTTCCCATCATATGAAAAACATAACTGTATGGTGACGAATGTAACTAGACTTACTGTAGTGATTCTTTCGGAACATAAATAAATACTGAAACAATATGTTGTATACCTGAAACTAGCAAAATGTTTTCTGTTGATTATACTTCAGTTTTTTAAAAACAGTACTATATATAACAAAATGAGATTCGTGTAAACAGCCATATTCAAGATTAATGATTAAATATAAACTGCTTAGTTATGGTAACTAACATATAAGTGACTGAAACCTTGTATTTTATTTAAAGGTGGTGTTGTGTTATGGATGTATCTGTGAGCTCATAAATGAAGAGCTTTCCCCGAAAACCATTCATTACATTCAAGACAATTCACCACGGGAAGTATTTTTTCCTTATTATAGAAATCACAAACATACAGTATGCAGAATAACACCCCATCAATGCACAAGTACCCACTAATTATAGATGTAACAATAGCCTTATATTATTCTTTAACTAAAAGCATTTTAAAGAAAACTGTAACAATGATGACATCTCATCTCTAAGTAGTACTATCTCTACAAAAATTTTCCGACGTAATCACGATATTGTAACCACACCCAAGAAAATCAACAATGATCTCATATTGTCCAATAACACAACAGAAAGCATTTCTCAAGAACTTAGTATTTTAAAGGGGGAAATCACTGTACCCGGGATACAAGCTGGGGTTGGCGAGAGATATGTAAGCATTTAGTTATCTAGAATAGTTCCCGTGTGATACAACAAAAGGAAGGACTCCCTTCCTTGCAAAAGAAAGAACGAAAATTTTTTCTCCATTACACCGTAAGAATAGACAGTACTGACCTGAAATTACTCACTGTAATGGGGTAGAAATGGAGAGTTTTTACATGTCTTTTCTTCTGGGGAACGTATCAGAACTGCTGAACCTCGTGTGCATATCTTCACTTCGTAAACAGAACGTTTGAAAACTACTGTGGGTGCCCAGTTCCCAAGTCAATCCATCCCTTTTGCCCCGACTTAACATGGCGGCAACGCAATCGTCCCGGCCAGCATCAAAGATGGCGCCCAAGCCCACTGCGCACGCTCGGCTAGCCCTCACAAGCCCACTCCCTAAAGTCGCTCCCAGGTCCACTCAACCCTCTGTGCTCGATGGGCGCCACCGCCAGCCAATCGCAGAACGTAAACCTCGTTGGCCCCGCCTAGCGTGTCTGAGAGGTCCCGAGACTCCTGCTGACAGCAGCTGCGGCGGCGCGGCCGGTTCCGGGTTCGGCGCTGGACGGCACGCGGGAGGCGGGGCCGCACGGCCTTGTGGCCCGGGGCCGCATCCTGTGACGTTTCCGGGTTTCGGCAGATGTGAAGCCGATGGAGCATCCGCCTCAGGAGCCGCCTCAGGAGCCGCCTCAGCAGCCGCCTCAGCAGCCGCCTCAGGAGCCGCCTCAGCAGCCGTGGGGGAGGCTCCTCCGCTTCGGCGGTGAAGAGAGCGAGTCGCCTGTTCTCCTGCGGAAACGCGAGTGGACCATCGGGCGGAGGAGAGGTTCTCGCCGGGGTGGGGCCGGGATGGGGACGGGTGTCCGGGACCATGAGCCGGGAGCCGGGGACTGGGTGGAGCCGGGGACGCGAGCTGGGGCTGGGGTGAGGATTGATGGAGGCCGTGGACTGGGAGCCGGCTAGCCGGGCCCGCTGGGCCCGCTGGGCCCGCTGGTTGTGAGGAACAGTTTTTTCCTGGGAGAGAGGCCATTTACTCCCTGGGGCGCCTCCTGCAAATTGTTCAGCTCTCGGGAGAACTTGATGCGGGAGGAGCGTTAATTTATTCGCAGTGTGCAGTTTCCTCAGTTTCATTACTGCACCGAGTACGTCCTCTGACCGCCGTGGGATGAGATGAGGCAGGAAGGGAAGGTAGCTGAGAACTCCCAGTTAAGTGGAAGTTTGGATGACGCGCTCCTGAGCGGGTGTTGCGGGGGGTGAAAGAAGTTGTCATGGGGAAATTAGAAAATAGCCCAAGATGCCCTGGCTGGGTGCGCAGTGGACTGAGCGCGGGCCTGCGCATC
Source organism: Carollia perspicillata (assembly GCA_004027735.1). Lineage (NCBI taxonomy): Eukaryota > Metazoa > Chordata > Mammalia > Chiroptera > Phyllostomidae > Carollia > Carollia perspicillata. Next base: position 32,421 of record PVKM010005405.1, on the reverse strand, counting down.
AATGTGTCGCAGGTTCGATCCCCAGTCAGGACACATACATGCCTGGGTTGCAGGCCAGGTCCCCAGTAGGGGGCGCATGAGAGGCAACCACACATTGATGTTTCTTTCCCACTCTCCCTCCCTTCCTGTCTCTCTAAAAACAAATAAATGAAATCTTTAAGAAAAAAAGAAAATAACTCAAGATAAATAAAGCGAATTAGTATACTTACTAATATACTCCCTTCTATTACTGAGTAGCATTCCCTTTTTTAGATGTACGAGTGTTTGTTTATTAATTCACCGCCAGTTGATGGACACTATTGTTTCCCACATTAGGTTATTAAAAATAAAGCTATTATAAACCTCAATAACTATAACATACACACCTATTTTAAGCAGATTAGTGATTAGATATTAAAAACCTCCTGAAAGCCTTTATTCTTTAGGTTTAAGGAGAGAACAGAGTATTTGAGGATTTTCTCTTTGCATTTAATGAGGATATAAGGATTCTGTTTAGCTATAGCTGCATGTCCCTCCTGTTTTTAATTTTCTTAAACATGTATGTGTGCCTGTGATAATTTCCTCAGTCATATATTCTGTGACTGTTTGCCACTGCTTCAGTTTTCTATGGTTTAAGAAGCCTTAGGTTACACAGGAAAGAAATTGACTAAGACAAGATACTGAAGCCCTGGCTGGTGTGACTCAGTGGATTGAACGCTGACCTGTGAACCAAAGGGTTGCGGGTTCAATTGCCAGTCCAGGACACATGCCTGGGTTGCGGGCCAGGTCCCCAGTAGGGGGCGCTGAAGAGGAAACCACACATTGATATTCCTCTCCCTCTCTTCCTCCCTTCCCTTCTCTCTACAAATAAATACAAAAATGTTTTTTTAAAAAAAGATACTGAAGAATCACATAACTAAACCCCTTAGTATATTTTAAGTTCTATAATATTTATCACTAGCTGCATACCTGTGCATGTTGTATAATTGTTGCCTAGAAGCTGTTGCTGTTTATTTGGAGGTGTTGGTGGGGTATCCTGTCCCCTTAATGGAGCATGAGGAAGGCTCAGGACACAGTCCCTGTCCCTATACTTTGGATTAACATTTAAATCCTTTAACAACTGTTCTTTGTACCTTGCTTGATTAGGTGTTGTCTCCTTAAGTGTGTACACCGTGGGCCCTGATTTCCAGTCACATGCAAACATGCTCTGGTTACGCAAAGGGCTGTTTGTGCACGGTAAGCACAGTCACATTCAGGTGTCCCCCTCTGTGTTTTAGGTTGTGACCTTTCATTTCCTGGCAATAAACTGATTTCTGGAGATCACTGTAAAATTATCGTGGATGAAAAATCCGGTCAGGTGTCGCTAGAAGATACCAGGTAAGCTCTTTCTGAACAACTTTTCTCTTTCCTTTTGTAGCTTCAGGAACCTGACTTGAAGCCAATGACTGTGGAGAAGAAACAAGGGTTGGTTTTCTGTAACCTGGCAGTTGGCCAGGCCATCGGGGTATCAGGAAGTGTACTTCCCGCTCCCAGCACAGATGCTTAGTGACACGTGGGTGTCTGTGACCCTTCTGGAAAGTATTCGGATTAAAGCAACAATATCTTAGAAATAAGACGTAAAAGAAAGTGATAAATTTTTGCTTCTTCTAAATCTACTTAATTAAGTTAGACAACTTTTCCCCCAAATAAAAAAACCTTTTCTTTTTTAATTTTTTATTATTTTTTTACAACGTAAGTAGTATGTAATAGAGAATAGCTTTGGCCCTGGCAGGGTAGCCCAGTTGGTTAGAGTGTCATCCTAATGCACCATGGTTGCAAGGTTGATCACCTGTCAGCATACAAACAAGAAGCAACCAATAAATGCATGAATAAATGGAAAAACAAACCAATGTTACTCTCTCTCCCTTTGTCTTTCTCTCTAAAACCAATAAATTAAAAAAAAAAATTTTAGCCCTGGCTGGTGTAAGCTCAGTGGATTGAGCACGGGCCTGGGAAGCAAAGGATCCCGGTTCAATTCCCAGTCAGGGCACATGCCTAGGTTGCATGCTGGTTCCCAGCAGGGGGGGATGCACTAGAGGCAACCATACATTGATATTTCTCTCCCTCTCTCCTTCCTTTCCCCTCTAAAGATAAATAAATAAAATATTTTTTAAAAATTTAAATATTTATTTATGTTTAAAGAGAGGGAAAGGAGAGGAGAGAGGGAAAGAAACATCAATTACAGTTGCCTCTTGCACATATTGGGAACCTGGCCTACAACCCAGGCATGTGTCCTGAACGGGCAACCAAACCAGCGACCCTTTGCTACACAGCCCAGCACTCAATCCACTGAGCCACACTAGCCAGGGCAAATTTTTAAAAAAATTTTTGAAGAGAAAAGCTTGCCAAAATCCCACTTACCCATGAAAAGTACATATATATTTATTTTACATTAATGACATTTTACTATGTTTACTCTTATATCTGCTTTTTTCATTTATAATGTCTCTGGAGTGCTTGACATGTTAGTATGTCTAAATCCATCTCATTTTTTAAATTATTATGTGATAATTAATGGGAATTTATTATTTTGACTTTTCTTGTAAGTGACACTAGTGATTTTCCAAAACTTTGCATTCCTGTCCGATTATTTGCTTGGGATAAATTTATAGAATGGAATGCTGTGTCAGGACATGCCTATTTTAACTGGTACAAGTGGCAGATGGCCTTCAGCAGTGTGCTGAGTGTCTTTCCCACCAATGAGGTTTTAATTTTTTTTATTTTTATTTTAAGATTTTATTTATTTATTTTTAAAGAGAGGGGAAGGAAGGGGGAAAGAGGGAGAGAAACATTGGTGCAAGAGATGTCAAGCCATTGCCTCTTGCACACCCACAACTAGGGGGTTGGGGGGGAACTTGGCCCACAACCCATGCATGTGCCCTGACTGGGAATCGAACTGGTGAGCTTTCAGTTCACAGACCGGCACTCAAGCCACTAAGCCAGGGCAGGTTTTTATTTTTGTAAAGGCCAGGCACTGTGGGGACAGAAGACTAGGAACTGGGCTTTATTTGGAAGCATTGGCACTCTTGTGCCCCTTGTCTCAGGCTGCAGGTGTGATTCTATGTTTCATTGCAGTAACCATGTTGCTTTCACAGCCAGTCTTCTGCATCTGGTCCTGGCTCTCCTACATGGGCCATGTGACAGTATTAGCTTCCTGTGGCTGCTATAGCAAATTACTTCAAACTTAGTGGCTCAGAACAACATAAATCCATGATCTTATAGTTCTGGAGGTCCAAGTTCAACTCAGGTCTCATAGGACTGAAATCGGTATAGGCTCCAGAGGAGAATCCCCACATGCCTTTTCCAGCCCCTAGGGGCCATCGCCTTCCTCAGTGAGATGCTGGAGGGGAAAAGGGTGCTCCAGACAGAAGGAACCACAGGTGCTCTGTGTGGTCAGAGTGAGTCGGGGTGCAGATCTGGACAGTAGACCCAATGGCCACGTTGTAGCTTGAGAGCAGCAGGATGTCATGGGGGCGAGGCAGCACGCAGGTGAAGCAGTAGCATGAAGTCAGAAGTTCAGGAAGAGCATGAGGATGGATCATGAGGAGAAGCCCAACAGCACAGGCCCTGGCAGTATGTGGCTGTGCCGCTAGCGTTTGTGAGTGTGGCTCTCCTGGGATACAGCCACAGCCCTGCTGTGACACACTGACAGAGCTGAGTAGTCAGGGTTGAGACTGTGTGACCACGCAGCCTGCACTGTCAGCTTGGGCCTGTGGTGCATCCTGATCTTGTTTCAGAGCTGCACTTGAGAGTCCCTCCTCAGTGAAGGGCTTCCTGTCCCTTCTGACTCAGGTCCCTGTCCATCCTCACCACCAGTACCTCTCCCACCCAGCAGGGTGTCCCTGATTGACTGGAGCAATCTCCCAGCTGGGTGGGTCCCAACTAATCTCCCACTTTCGGGAGGAGTCAGGTCTTATTTGAAGAATGAACTGGTCCAGGTCATGGCTCCTGGAGGGAGGGGCAGACCTGTGGACAGAGCTAAGTGCAGAGGCAGGAGAAAAGCTGGGAACCAGAGCCCAGAGCTGCTGGCTTAGGTCCAAGGGTCCACCTGCAGAATGTGGTGCTGGGAGAGCAGACCCGTCGGAACACTTGACTGGACTGGCTGGTTGCTGGTCAAGCTGCCAGTAAGGGGGTACTTGTGTCTCTGCCTCGTTAAATGTTTACATCATTTCTCTGAGTATTTTACCATTTTCAAGGTGCTAGTTTTTTATTGACATAATTAACATACAATATTTTATTAGTTTCGGGTATACATCATAGTGATTCATTATTCCCATGTATTATGAAATCTCCACAATAAGTCCAATTACCATTTGTCACCATACAAAGCTGTCACAGTATGACTGGCTATATTCCCTAGGCTGTATATGACATCCCAAGACTCATTCATTTTATAACTGAAAGTTTGTACCTCTTAATCCCCATCCCCTATTTTAACCTGTCTCTCAGCCTCTCCCCACTCTAGTAACTGTCAGTTTTGTGTTTTATATTCTACATATAAGTGAAATCATGGTATTTGTCTTTCTCTGTCTGATTTACTTCACTAAGCACAATACCATGTAGGTCTATCCATGTTGTCACAAATGACAATATTTTGTTCTTTTTTACAGCTTAGTCATATTCCCTGTATAGATGTACCACTGTTTCTCTATCCAGCCATCTATCAGTGGGCACTTAGGTTGCTTCCACATCTTGGCTTTTCCTGCAATCAACATAGGGGTGCATGTATCAAACTGGTAATATTGAACTGCTTTTCTAGTAGTTGTAGAAACAGAAATTTATAATGCCAAGTGATTTTAAAATTGCATTTTTATTTTCTCTGCAGCACCAATGGAACAGTAATTAACAAGCTGAAGGTTATTAAGAAGCAGACTTGTCCCTTACAGACGGGGGATGTTATCTACTTTGTATACAGGAAGAACGAGCCAGAACACAGTAAGGAGAGGCTCAGTGGGGTGGACACACACATGCTGTGCAGTGGGGAAGTCCTGCTGGGACACTTCCTGGAAAGAGTGTCTCTATTGTTTATATAGATTCTTGGTGTGAGTTGTGTCTGTTCAAGAATGGGGCCCAGACCTTCAAAAATATCCCATGGATGTGAGCCCTGGATCTCCAAACGGCAGCCCTGGGGAAGTGAAGGGGGATGGATTAGGCACATAGTAGGATAAATCTGCATTGTGGGTAGTAAGACCTAGAATGGGGACTAGATGCCACAGCTGATCCTGCTCTGGAGACTTGACAGGAGACAGCAGCTTAGACTGGGTTCCATTAAGGCTTTTCCAGCTCTGAGTTTCTGTCTGTGGAAGAAGAACGATATTGGATGAGGAGAGTCAGGAAGCTTTGAAGGGTTACCCCTGAAACGGGGAGAAGGAGCGGATGTGCCCTAGGTTGCCTGCAGCATAGCCACAGCCGGCCTGGGCCACAGAAAGTCTCGTGTCTGTACTTTCTGTGAGAAGACAGGAAGGTACAGGCTCTTTACCTGGTTGTTGCCTTGCCTCTCTTTCATCTGCCTCCTGACGCAAAACTTCCTGACTCCAGACATGTTTTCTTGAGGCTTGTGTTAAAGTTGGTTAACATGTTTTGAGTCATTTGTTTTAAAATCCCTGAAACTGGTGAATATTGTTAGTGGCTGATAGGTCAAAATAGTCAACAAGGACACAGGGATAGGAGGGAAGAGAAGAGGAAAATGGGCTCTGGCTCGGTGCGTGGGCCGACACCACTCTGACTGGGCTCACTCCTTTTAGATGTGGCGTACCTCTACGAGTCTTTAAGTGAGGAGCACAGCGTGACACAGGACTCCTTTGGTAAGTGAGATCTCAGCAGATGGCTGTCAACAGTGACAAGGAAGCCTCTCCATCAGCTGGTACGGAAAGCAGCTGCACCCTGAGCCCTGATTGCTCTTTCTGCTGCTTTTGTGCTTACAGAGGCCAATAAAGAAAACATGTTCCACGTGACCAAAGATACCTCAGGTGCAGGGCAAGGGGATGAGCCCCAGGTCCTGCCGCCATCGCCCACCACTCAGGTGTGCTTTGAGGAACCACAGCCATCAACGTCAACGTCAACATCTGACCTCTTCCCCTGGGTTGCTACCTCTTCCATGGAGCCCACTGCAGGGCGAGCACCACCCTCCAGCTCCAGTGAGTTGGGGTCTCGGGTGGAGCTGCACTGCTTTCTGTTCACTAATCTTGACCTATGTTGTCGTGAGACAGATTAGCCTCTAAGGAGTTCAGAGGTGGCATCAGACTCTCAGTAGTTAAGATTTGTGTGTGGTAAATATTCTTGTTTCAGACCCAGGGAGAAGTGCTGAAGATCAGAGACTATGGTGCTGTGGTATTTTTTACAATTTTACTGGGATATAATTCACATACCATAAAATTACCTGGCAACTACTAATCTGCTTTCTGTCTCTGAATTTGCCTCTTTGGACATTCCATATAAATGGAGTCCTATATTACCATGGCCTTTGTGTCTGACCTCTTTTACTGAACATCACATTTTTAAGATTTATCTAGAGTAGCATATGTTTTTGAAACCAATTTTATGTATTTTGATCCTTACAGCATGAATTCTTTGCCTTCCTTTGTTGTTACTAGAAAAAATTCTTGCTCTCTAGGTGAAGTATCATTACGATGTTGAAATACATGCACATTTATTTTCTAAATTGGATCACACTATACATATTAATACTTTTAGCTTACTTTCATAACTATCCTATAATTTTCTTCCAGATTATCTTTAGAATTACCTTTTTGAGTTTAAAAAACAAGTCTTCTTGAGATTTTGTTTTGAGAATTGACATTTTTACTGTACTCAGAAAAATGCTATTTCCCCTGCTTATTAAGGTCTCTGATATTCGTTAGTAAACTTTTACATCCTTCTCTGCCTGGTTTTGGGATAATTATTTGTCTTTTGAATGCTTGTTCTCTTATTCTTACATTATAGGCCAGCCTGCAGATTTTTATGGCCAGAGACCCTCTTAAATCTCAATGAGGGTGTTTGGATGTGAGAAAGAGAAAACCTGGCTTCTGGAACAAAGCCCAGAGACACACAGCCAACCATAGGCTCATCAGCTCAAGACCTTACCACATACTATCTGTCTGCCACATTCTGCCTCTTTGTCCTCTTGCTTTTTATCTTTGGGTTGCAAGATGACTGCCACAGCTCCAGCCCTCACAGCCACATTCAAAGGCAGGAACCAGCAGGGCCTCCACATTACTAATAATCAGAGAAATGCAAACCAAAACCACAATGAGATATCACCTCACACTTGGTAGGATGGCCACCACCAAAAAGACAAGAGATCGCAAGTGCTGGTGCAGATGTGGGAAAAGGGAGCCCTGGTGCCCTGCTGGTGGGGCTACACACTGCTGCAGGCATTGTGGGGACAGTGTTTAGGCTCCCCAGGACACCAGGAATAGATTTGCCATAGGACCCAGCAGTCCCACTTCTGAGTATATACCGGCAGTGAAATAGCTCAAAGACGCCTCTGCACTGATGGTGCTGTTCACTGCATTATTGACGACAGCTGAGGTACAGAAACAGCCTAAATCAGGGGTGTCAAATTCATTTTCATTGGGGGCCACATCAGCCTCACGGTTGCCTTCAAAGGGCCGAATGTAATTTCAGCTCCTTAACAGTTAAGGAGTAGTTACATTTATACAGTCCTAAAATTACATTCAGTCCTTTGAAGGCAACCACAGGGCTGATGTGGCCCCCAATGAAAATGAGTTTGGCACCCCTGCCCTAAATACACAGTGATGGATGAAGGTGGCATGCCTGTGTGTATGGACGTAATGGGCTATTAATCTGCCTTAAAAGGGTGATACATTCCTGTACTCCTTGTGTAATTTAAAAATATATAAATTTAAACACCAAAACTGTTCTTACAAGCAAACCGTTTAGATGAAAACTTAGTTCCAATTCTGTAAATGTGGGGAAATTTTCCTATCTGTATAACTAAGTGTATACATACTAAGAAAATAACCACAGTTAATACTTCTAGGGCCCCTCCTAAATGTGAGGTAGGGTTCCAAGTGCTTTGGTTAGTGTTAGTTAATCCTCAGCATGGGCATTATTATAACCTTCATGCTGGAGTGACCAACTGCAAGTAGAATGCCCTCAGGACCCGGCCCAGGAAGCTGCTCCTTTTCTTCCCTTAGGATGCAAGACAGTTTGTTCATGAAACACTTCCAGGTTTTTTCTTTCAGCTTCAGTAGGCCAATTTTTTAAGAAACAAATAGAAACACTCACCATTTGAACATTACAGACTAGATATGCATTATACAATAACACAATCGAGGTCTTTATTAAGACAACGGTTATTGGAAAGCTTTTTTACCCCTCTGTCAAATTCATTTTGATTGACGACTCTGCTTCTTGCTCATGAAGACCAGTCCTTCCAACCTGGCCAGGCAGTTCAGTTGATTAGAGTGGCATACAATAGGCCAAGATTGTAGGGTTAGTCCCCAGTCAGGGCACATGTAAGAAACAACCAAAGGGTGCATCAATAAGTGGAACAATAAGCCAATGTTTTTCTCTCTGTCTCTCTCTCTTTCTCTCCTCTTTCTCTCCCTCTTCCTTTTCTTTAAAATTGATAAATTAATTAATTTTTTAAAATACCAGAACTTTTGCTAGGAGTTATTTCTCCCTCTTTCCCTTTGTCACCCTTGGAAAAGTGTTCACATGCTCCGTCCCTACCTGTCTGGTCTTCCTCTTGCAATGAGGTTCTCTGCACCCTCTTCCTAAGGTCTCTAAATGAACTTGGGTGTCAGCAGTGTGTGTTACATGATGACTAGCCTGTGGATTGGCCATGGTTAGACTAAATGTTCAAGGCTGATCCCCCGTTGCAGACATGTGCGTCTCTCTCTCTCTGAATGTGCTGTGCGCCCCCAGCACCACTGAGCACAGCGATGGGCACAGTGCATTTCAGAAGTGACTTGAGTGGTTAGGTGTTTCCAGGAAGCACATGTCATTCTTTCATTTCGCAGGCTGACACTCAGTCCACTGAGCCACACCAGCCAGGGCTGCACATGTCATTCTTAAACATGGCATCTTAAACTACCTGCATATGGCTTGGATTGTTGGTGCTTCATCCCCATGCTCTCTCCTTCCAGGCAGGTGGATCAGAACCTCTCTTATTTGTCTCACAGCCACCGGAGGTGCCGGCATCTCCCCGAAAGGGTGTGATCCACCTGTGACAAGCGAAGACACCTCCAGCGTCCCTTCAGCTGTTCCTAACAGAGAGGGAGCATCCTTTTCTCCATCAGAACCGCAGAATCCGGAGGGTCTGGAGCCCGTTAAGAAGAGAATGAGGGGAGGTCAGAATCTCGTGGTCCCCTATGCCCTTGACCCTCTGGCAGGGCTGCAACCTGCCCCCACAGGGCCTCATCTTCCACAGAAGCTCGAGGATGCATCTCAGGCTGAGCCCTGTCATACCTCAGCATTTTTTTAATGGAATTCAGGGGTCTTCTTTCCTGTTTACTGTGAGGAGATAGATGGTCTTGATTCAGAAACAGTGCATTCAGAGTTGTATGTCTGTCCTTATACAACCAATTGTTAGGAATATGTTATCTCTAAGGTAGTCTGAGCCTTCACATCAAAGGTGATTTAGAGAAAAATCTGTGCTTCAAGAGACAAAAGTTAAGAAACCTGTAAAATATTTCTGGGCATGTGCAGTAGGACAATAGCTCTGTGTCAGGCCTGAGAGCAGGACAGGAAAGCTCCAGGGCAGGGGTCCTCAGATGGAAAGAAGAGACAATTAGCTGATATAATTAACCAGCTTGGGGAGGAATCAGCAACAGGTATGTAAAAATAAGCAAGTGTAGAAATGAAGCCATTTTTAATCTCAGTAAAGATGAAAAGTTGTAGAAGGAAGAAAACTTAATGATAGTTTACTATTTATCTCAGTAGTAAATACTTAAGCAAATAACCTACATATAACATACTGAGCCAACAGTTGTGTTACAATAAATTGGGAAGGAGGCCCAGGGGACAGAATCCTCCTGTACCATAGTAGATGTCAGAAGGTGGCTTCTGAAATTGACCTAAATGTAGCATCATAGTTCAGACACACCAAGTCCCCAAGAGGAGAAGCTGCTAAAACGCACAAAAGCAGTGTCTTTGGAGGAAGGAGACTGAAGGTGAGGAAGGGCCAGGCAGAGGGTGCAGCTTCTGCTTTTAAAAACTTTCAGATTTTTCAACCATGTACAAATGTTTCTTTAATTAAAAATAAAACTCTATAATTAGCAGCACCTGAGAATTATAGAAAAAAATCCCACCAGCAGCAGAAGAAAATGTTTTAAAGCTCCTTGTAATAGCCCTGGCCAGGTAGCTCAGTTGATTTAAGCATCAGCCTGATACACCAAGGTTGTGGGTTCAATCCCCAGTCTAGGGCACATACAGGAGTCAACCAATGAATGCATCAGTAAGTAGAACAACAGATTGACGTTTCCCTCTCTCTCTCCCCCACTTCCTCTGGTAATGTCTGAGAGTCTAACTTTCCAGCAGTCAGTTTCCTATGTATATGAGTCTTGTTTTTGTTTGTGTAAGCAAAAACAGTGTTACACACAACTACTGTTTGACAGCTGGACCTTATCTATGTCTCCTGAACATCTTTTATGTCATTAGCTATTTTTCTAAAACAAGACTTAACTGGATTAGAAGATGAGACTTACTATGGGCCTTGTTAAAAATGTCCTTAAAACACTGGTGAGGACTGTGTTCTGCCTGCAGGTTAAAACTTGCATAAAACAAAAAGAGCAAGCGTCTGTTTCCTCCTTGGATATGATTGCCACAGCCTGTCCCTTTCTTTTGCAGATGGGGAACCCAACCCGAACCTGCATTTGTTGGTCACAGACCAGGGTAGGGACAACCACAGCACCCCCGAGGGGGTCAAGGCTGCGGCTGGGAAGCCTGACAGGATGGAGGAGCAGCTCACGTGCTGCATCTGCCAGGACCTGCTGCACGACTGTGTGAGGTGTGCCTGCGTGGGTGGTTGGGGACCACAGGTGCAGTCAGCCTCTGGGTTACATTTGGGGTTGAGTCCACTGATGTTAACCATTTTTCTTAAATGACCAATAAGCCAAAAACCTGGCCCCCATGACCGAGGCTGCAGAAGAAGCCATGAGACTTGTGTGGTGGTGGCCTTGGTTGACATAGTCATGTCTAACCTAAATGCTGGTCCACCTAATATGGAGACCAGGTGAACTGCACCTAGTTCAGGAGACATAATAGGTAACATAGAAGGAAGGTCCCAGGAGTAGCTGTGGGAGAATGCTCACGCCTTGCTTTTCTTTGGGGAGAGTTAGAGCCTGTCCATGTCTCAGCTTAAATGCAGGCCTCCTGTGCTCGGCATCTGTGTTCCTTGTATTCTTGAAGTGTATAGTGTGCTCTCTGAACCTTCTGGGACACAGAGTCACCACATGGCCTCTAGTTTCTTTTACTTGACAAGAACCGAGTGAACATAGCTTAGGTCGAATGCTGTTTTCATGTGGGGACTATTTCTCAGGTGGGATGTGGGAGTCAGGCAGCATTCCTGGTTGTTTGCTCAGGATGCAGATGCTTCCAGCTGTGGGCACCACACAGAAGTGTAGGCTCCGGGCCCTGCTGAGGTGATAGTTTGCTCGATTTTGTTTTGTTGCCAACCCTCAGCTGGGGCAAGGCCACGCCCTCCTCTGGGGAAAGAGGCAGTATGACCCGGAATCCCAGCTTCTAACGCTCAAGGCAGGCCATGCCCTGGGGACTGGGGCTGCTGTGGCTTGGTGGGCAGAAGTTCCCCCTGCAAGTGCTCTGCGGGGTCACCTGAAGGCCCATCCTCGCACCACAGCCTGCAGCCCTGCATGCACACCTTCTGCGCGGCCTGCTACTCGGGCTGGATGGAGCGCTCCTCACTGTGTCCCACATGCCGCTGTCTGGTCGAGCGGATTTGTAAAAACCACATCCTCAACAACCTGGTGGAGGCGTACCTTCTTCAGCACCCAGGCAAGTGGAGGCCCTGCCCAGCTCCCGCAGCCATGGGCATGTCCCCAGGGTCCCGCCTGCCAGCAGAGCTGTGTCCTTTGAATTGCAGACAAGAGGCGGAGCGAGGAAGATGTGCAGAGCATGGCCGCCAGGAACAAGATCACTCAGGACATGCTGCAGCCCAAAGTCAGGAGGTCTTTCTCCGACGAGGAGGACAGTTTGGAGGACCTGCTGGACCTGTCAGATGAGGACAGCGAATCCTCAGATGTTAGGTGAGCCTGCACGTGGCAGGGACTGGGGCAGGCTCTACACTAAGCAGTCAGCTCTCTGGTGTTCTGGGCTCACTTGTGACATGTGACTTAAGGTAGCGATGTCCCCTGTCTTGAGTGTGGCGAGGAGGGGCAGGCACTGAGAACAGTCCGTGGCTCCCGGACTCTGAGCAGTATTAGCTACCCTGCCTCCTCCAGTACCTTGGTTTTTTGTTTTTCAAGTATACATGGAGCATTCTGATTTTTTGTTGCTTATTTGTATTTAAGTCCTTTTTATTCAGGTGTAACTGACGTCCAGCACTATGTGAGTTTCAGGTGTCGGGTGTGATTGGACAGGTGAGATGATCACCACAGTAATTGATGCCCTTTCACGCGTGCTGACCTCTCATCACACCCCTTGACTCTGACTGCGATAGGCATGATTTAACGTGTTCCTTGTCCTGCATAAGCACATGTACTCTGTAGCTTATCTAGTGACCATAAAGTCCTATAGCGTAAGTGTCAGTGTCTGTCATTTGTCAGGATGTTAATGCAGAGAGGCCAGGATGCCCTGGCTGAGAGTGTGCAGTCTGGGGAGACCGCACTGTATCTGCGGTAGAATGCCGAGGCTCCTGACTCACAAGTCCGGGGTCTGAATTTTGACCAAAGGCCATGATATTTAAAAAGACAACAAAACCCCCAAATTTATCTTTATTTATTTTCATAAAACTTCACAAATAACTGTCAAGCAAAAAGAAAACTAAAAAATCATCTTAGAGCGAACATATTGTTTATCCATGTGGCCATTCAGACATGTGTCGTGCATACTTTTCTAACAAAGTAGGATGCACTATACATAGAAGTAAATAATTTTATGAAAGTGGGATTATACTGTGTGTGAGATTTTATAGCTTCTTGATGATTTGAACTCAGAAAGCGTGCTGCAGTGAGTTCCTACGTTTGTAGTTTCTTGCAGTGCCCAGTCATTTCCCCCATGAGGAGCAGGTGGGAGGGGACCAGCCAGGTCAGAGAGCCGAGGGGAGGAGCCCTTGAGGTGTCCTCAGATGCCTGCTGGCAAGGTCCTGGCAATGGCACTACGTGTGGATGGTTTTTATTTTTCCTGTTGGGTCTCACCTGTTCTTCCCTCACTGGTTCCCACCATTGCTGCAGGCTCAGGAAGGCATTTTCTGACTGAATGGAAGGGAGTCCCTGTCTGTCTTTCTGTGGGTTTGTACCATCTGCAGCCTGAGAGTTCAGCTGACCTGCATGAGGCTGGGTAGGGCCAGGCTCCTACTGGCTACTTAGGAAGCTCCCTGAGGGCAACAGTGTTCAACTGCAGTGCGTTTTGTTCTGATTTTAATGTGTGCAGACATTCCATGGGTGGCAGGGTGATGGTCCCTGGTGCCCTGGAGGGTCTGAGGACACCTCTGGATGTGGCCGCAGCTTGCCCAGCATTGAGCCTTTGACAGTACGTCCTGCTTCTTGTGGAGACTGAGTTGCCATGCCCCTGGAGGTGTCCTGCAAAGCAAGGACACCTCAGCACCCCAGCACTCCAGGAGCAGCTGAGGGGTGAGAGCTGTGGAAACTGTACAATAAAGGGAGCTGAGAGCAGAGCCCAGAACGCTTGCTGGGTGACAGCAGGCACTACGGGGCTGAGGTGTAAAGTGGAGACAAGGTCCATGGGTGGAGAAGACACTGCCGGGATCGAGCATCTGGCCCTTGTCTCGTCACCACCACCTCCATCTATGAGAGCAGCTGTCACCCCAGCCCTCTGAGCTCAGGTCTGTGTGCTTGTCTTTGCAGCCAGCCATACATCGTGTGCAGACAGTGCCCCGAGTACCGGAGGCAGGTGGGGCAGCTCTTTCACTACTCGGGACCTGGCAGCGAGCTGCGGGCACTGCAGGCATCCGGGGACACACCATCAACGTCTGCCAGTGTCACACCAGGTGAGATGGCTGTGCCTTCTGGGCTGTGGCCCTACTATGAATACTCGGGATGTGGCTCCTCTCTGCTATTCCATTCCCTGCCTCTAGTGGTCACACTGCCTCGTAGATTATTGCTTCTTACATCAGTTCTGGGCTACGAAAGTCGGTAATTATTATATTCACTGCTCCTGGACACTCCTGAGAAATGAGTCCTGATTCTCACCTTCAGCCTCCACAGACACTGACTTTGGGCAACTGGTGTACCTGGTAGTACCTGTCAAAGCCAAACAACCACACATGGACCCCTCCAGTGAGAGACTTGCCTCTTTCTGGCAACAGCCCGTGCTATTCCTGGAGCCTCCCTGAGCACTGTCTTCCTGTTTCCACTGGCCAAGTCCTGAGATGCCATCAGGAAAGGGAGAGTGGACACATGGAATCTGTGGTTTGTGGCCTCACAAGGGCCTGGCCTCTTAGCCACTGTTGGCCTAAACCCATCATGACCCAGGAGGAAATCACTGACCCAGGATGTCACTTAGAGCCACATTCTTAACCATCTGTCTCAGCGCTGTGGCGTGGCTCTTGGTTACTTTCTGTAGGCCACGTGCACAGGGACGGGCAGTGCAGTGCTTGGTCTCCTGCTGACCCTGCCACTTGCCAGGTGGTCTCCGTCATTTACAGATTGCAGATGCAGGGGCCTGGAGCTAGTGTGCGTGTTCAGAGCCTCAAGTGGGTGGCAAGTGTCTGGCTGGGCCATACATACCAGCACCTGGTGCGGGTCAGCCAATGTTGCTTGCCAGGCCTTTTGCTATATTATTTTATGGTGTGTGCTCTGTGGCTTGTCCTTCCTTTATAGGAAATGACAGAAAACCTTTGTGATTTTTGACATCCTGATACGACCACTGAACCAAAAGTAACTTTGCTTGTTTTCAATTTATTTAAACTCCCTTCATTTCAGTGGTATACTGTTAATTGTTTATTGAGGGGAAGGGGTCTGAATTCTCCTGGGTGTTTGTGGAGGTCTGTCTGTATGTCTTTGTGTGTACTTTATAGCCACCCCCTAGATTTTTTTCATCTGCTCCTTCTGCCTGTGTCCCAACACACGCTGGCCTTTTGTCCTGTCTGTCTGCAGCCCAGGACTATGTGTGCACCCTGCAAGGAAGCCATGCGATATGCACCTGCTGCTTCCAGCCCATGCCTGACCGGAGGGCAGAGCGTGAGCAGGACCCCCGCATTGCACCTCAGCAGTGTGAGTAAGGACGTGCATGCTGTCTTCCTCAACAACCTCCCATAATGAAGCCTCGCCTGTGTGTCCTTCAGGCTTGGGTTTCAACATGTGGTTGACACTTGTGTGTGGTGGGAAGTAAGGATGCAGTTCTGTTTTTCCATCGTGCAGTCTGTGGTCCCTGAATGGACACATAGTTACCAGCTTTTCCCACCAATTGGTGAGACTTTCCCTGCTGTATATGAAGTGTCCGTATTTGGTGGTTCTCTTTCTGGAGTCTGCATCTCATGCCTGTCCTCACATTGGGGCCACAGTCATTCTTTCATGTGTCACTTTTAAGTCTGGTAGATAAATATGATGCTTTACTTTAGAGTTTGTGGATTGCTGTTAAAATCAAGCTTGGTACTTATTTGATGGCCCTTTGGCCTGATTTTTCACGGAAGTATCCTGACTGGCAATTGTACTGTGTCCACAGGTATCATCTGCCTGCAGCCTTTCTGCCACCTGTACTGGGGCTGCGCCCGGACTGGTTGCCTCGGCTGCCTGGCCCCCTTCTGTGGTAATGCTGCTCTTCAGCCAGTCGCTTCTGCCTCTGCATATTGGTGCATTTGAGGGTGGAATAGGGTGGTGTGGCCTCTCGTTTGCCCAAGGATGGGGAGGCCACTGTAGGTCCACACAAATTAACTGCCTTTTCCTGACATACTGCATGGTTGGCCATTTAAAGTGTTGGCTCAGCACCAAGCAATAACAGAGGAACTCAGGGGATCCTGAGTTCAAAGTCAGGAAGGCTTATTTGTGCACAAGGATCACCACCTCTAAAAGGGCACAGCCTGGCCACAGCCTTTAGATCTGTGATAGCAGACCAGGTGCTGAGGAGACTGGAGAGCAGGCCATTTGAGGAAGAGGGAATGGAAGTCATTTTATTTATTCTCGCTGTAAAGTTGTGGTTTGTCATGGAACTTTTTATTTGTAGACTCCACGATGAAGGGAAGGTGGTTATCTTAGCTGTCAGGGGAACAGTGCTTTCACAAAGCACTGTTGCTTCGTGATAATAAAGCAGATAATATTGCTTCCCTTTACCCTACAGAACTCAACCTGGGTGACAGGTGTCTGGACGGGGTGCTGAACAACAACAACTACGAGTCTGACATCCTAAAGGTACCTGGTTAGGCCAGGGCCAGGAGGACGCCTCCCCAGCACTTTCTCAGTTACTTTAATAACTTGGTATTTTCTGACTCATGCCACCACTGATGGTCAGCATTGTGTTTATATAGGGCTGTTTTTCCCCATATTCCAAGAACTAGGTGCTTCCTTTATGCCCATCATGCCATAAATGCATAGGAAATGCTTCCATGGCTCAACTTCTGCTCGCCCCACATAGAGGGTCTTTGGGCTGGGCCAAGGCACCCCTGGGCCTGGGTGGAGCTGGGGCCTTCTCTCTGGCTCTCTTCTGATAATTTCCTTCCCCATGTCAGGAAGCAAGCACAGCTCTTAGGATTTCAGTGTGTTTAACATGCATATCAGTCCCTCTCACCCCATTTACGTGCAGCATCACAGATAGGACTGAGGGCCTCTCAGCTGCGTGGCACGTCCCCGAGTGCCACTGCCCCTGGTTAGGTATACACGTGGAACTTTCCTGTAGGTCTGCCCAGAAAGCTGGGCAGCTCTGTGTGAGTAAAGGGCAGAGCGCAGATCCAGATACCAGCTTCCTGGCCAGATGGTCACAGGCCAGTCACTGTGGTGCAGCTGCTCTGGCTGAGGTGGACGTCTCACACTCCTGTGCTGGGACGCCCTGGCAGAGATCCTGGCATAGATTCAGAGAGTATGTGTCACTCTGCACTAGAGAGTCTGAATCTGGCCTGCCTGGTGAGGCTTTGAGGCATCAGGAAAAGAATCCCTGTTCACTGGTTTGTGAGTGTGTTACCATGTTGGTCTAGGGGCCCTGGTGCATGGGCCCTCCTGGCCATCCTAAGCTGTGGTCATGGAGGCGGGCCCACATAATGGTGTGCGACTGCTCTCTACAAAGACCCATCATCTTTAGGTTATTGGGCTTTGGCTTTACCCACCTTTGGGGGCCTTTCATGAACCGTTGACCCTCTTGTCCAAGCTTGTGTTTCTCCTGTTGCTGTTGTTTCCCCACCACAGAATTACCTGGTGGCCAGGGGTTTGACATGGAAGAACGTATTGGCTGAAAGCCTGGCAGCACTGCAAAGGGGAGTGTTCCTGCTGTCTGGTAAGCTCACAGTGCTTGCCATCCCCTCAAGAATGCTGGTATGTCCGTGGCCACTGGGCCGCCTGTGAAGCAGTCATACCTGTCTGTCAGGCCCCTGGGCAGTGCTACCCGTCTGTTCTTCCACATCCACAGCTTCGACCTCTGCCCACCCTGGCAGAGACAGAAAGAAAAGCCCTAAAACTTCAGAATTTTTTCAAAGTGGGGTTTGAGTCCACATGACCTGTTCCAGGATCTTTTCTCCCAGAAAGGAGGGAGGGGCCCAGCACTAGAGATGTTTGGCGTCGAGATCCTGGAGTGGGTTGTTTGCAAACCCTCAGGGCCCTCGGCCTGTTTTGACATTGGGCCTGTCATTCAGTGTGTGGGTGACGGAAGGCTTGGCTCCTGTCACAGAGACACCTGGTGCCCTGGCAGATACAATTTTTGTCACTGAGGGAGGCCGCAAAAAGATTAAGGGATTTTATCTTTTTAAGATTTTATTTATCTTTAATAAATAAGAGAGGGGAAAGGAGGGAGAAAGAGAAGGAAAGAAATATCAATGTGCAAGAGATATATCTATTGGTTGCCTCTCACATGCCCCCAACTGGGGACCTGGCCCACAGTCCAGACATGTGCCTTCACCAAGAACCGAACCAGTCCACAGGCCAGCACTCAATCCACTGAGCCACACCTGCCAAGGCTAAGATTTTATTTAGTTTGTAGAGAGATGGGAAGGGAGGGAGAAAGAAAGAGAGAAACATCTATGTGAGAGAGAAACAATCAGTTGCCTCTTGTATGGGCCTTGACCTGACTGGGAATTGAACCAGCCACCAGTCACTTTGCAGGATGGCACCCAGCAGACTGAGCTACACTGGTCAGGACTCAAGTGGTTCTTTTATGAAAGACTTGAGAGGTTTGCTGGGAATCCTACCAAGCTGTTTCTGTGTTGTGAACACACTCCAGGGAGTGTCTCAGGTGTTTTCTGCTGGGAACACCTCTATAGTTGCCCAAATCTCAGCTGAGCCTTAATTCCTTTCATTTCTTAGTAAGAATGACATGGCTCATAAAAAGCTGGAAGTGTTTGAGGAAGTATGAAGGATAAAGTAAAAACCATTGGAAATCCTATCACCTAAAAGTATATACTCAGTGATAATATTCTCATGACCACATATACCCATGTGCACATAACTTGCATAAATAAAATCCTACCACATATGCCATTTTATAACCTATCCACTTAGCAATATATATTGGGCCCTCTATACATCAGTAAAGACCTATTTACCTTTATTTTTAATTACTATAGTATTCTAACCTATTGGGTTGTCCCAAAAGTTCATTTGGTTTTTTAGATAAGATGGCTCTAGTAGTGCTTAGTTGTCTTTAACTCCATTTGAAACAATGTTGTTAGATTTTATTGTGACAGCTGTCATATCAGCGTGCACTTTAAAAAATGTCAAAATGGGTGAATTTTTGTATAACTATTTTAATATTGAAGATGAAAAAATACGCAACATTTTTGGCATATCATGTTTTATTATTCTAAGAAAGGTAAAATAGCTGAAACGCAAAAAAAAAAGGTTTCTGCAATGTGTAGAAAAGGTGCTGTGACTTATTGAATTTATTAAAAGTGGTTTGCAAAGTTTTGTGCTGGAGATTTATCGCTGGACGATGCTCCACAGTCAGGTAGACCTTTTGAAGTTGATAGTGATCAGATTGAGACATTAATTGAGAATAATCGTTACACCATGTGAAAGATAGCTGACATACCAAAATATCCAAATCAATAATTAGTAAAAATGAAAAATTTTTCTTTACGGAAAATATGGTGCACACACTGAGACTTCGTCATGTTAACTAACTCCTTCCAGGGTTGTGCCTCCAGAGTGGGGGCTGGCAGCCACGTTTGTCTTTCAGGTCTTGTAAATAAAGAGGTGAACAGTAGTTCATTGTCATTTTATCTGCCCATGTTTGATTATTCACAGAATTGAGGATCCTTTTGTTCTGTGGGTCATTTGCTGTCTGTGACATCAGCCCTTATTTGTGTCAGGCTATTTACACTTTGGGTATGGATATGTATGAGGGCTTTGTTTTGTGAGGTCAGCACGTGTCCTCGGTGTTGCAGATTTCCCAGTGTTTCCTTAGCTCTCACCTTTCTTGTACATGTCTCTGTTGTAATGTGTACTGTGGGCACTCAGAGTTCCTGACCCTTACGTGCCATTCAGTTTTCATGGCATACTTGGAAATAACTTGAGAAAAATCATATTCATTCTTTTCAGTACTTTTCCGGATTTTTAAAAATATTAAAAATTTTAATCCAAGTGGACTTGTTTTATGATAAAGAAACAAGTTGGCATCTGGATTGGTTTTGTTCTTGTTTTCCAAACGTCTGGCCCACTCTCTCCTCCATTTATGGATCAGTGTGTTAGTCCCCCACTAGTTAACACGGCCACGTCTGTCCTGCTGTTTTGGACACTGGTGTTCCTGATGTCTGGTAGTGCTGCATGACCTGTGTCTTCCAGATTACAGGGTCACAGGGAGCACCGTGCTGTGCTACTGCTGTGGTCTGCGGAGCTTCCGAGAGCTGACCTACCAGTATCGGCAGAACATTCCTGCCTCCGAGTTGCCAGGTAAGTGACTCCCCACCCCCATCTCGTGTCTGTTTACTGTGGCTTCTATGCTCCTGCACAACAGGTCAGCATTCTGTCTGGGCCTTTGCTTTGTGTTCTTAGCAAAGGGCTGCCTGAGTGCCGTGCCGTGTCAGGCCCCAGATGCACAAAACATCCCAGCTGGAGTAATATCACTTCCTGAATTGGGTTTTCAATTAAACATTTTTATCTCTCCTGGAACAGTGGAAGGAAAATTGTTGTAAAGTGGGGCAAAGTATAGTGCATTTCAGCTGCAGTGTCTCTGGGTCTGGGATAAACTCCCTGAGCTGAGTATGTGAGTGTGGTGTACACATTATACATCATGATGTTTTTCTCTTTCTAGTGGCTGTAACTTCCCGTCCCGACTGCTATTGGGGTCGCAACTGCCGAACTCAGGTGAAGGCCCACCACGCAATGTGAGTGACGATGTGCTCTGCTATGCGGGGCGTGTCTGCTCAGGTCCTCAAGGCTGGGGCAGGGGTTGACCCTTGTTCTTCTAATGGGATGTTTCAAGTGTGGCATCCCAGTTGACATCTCAGCTTTTAGGGACGTCTGTGGACTAGCCAACTGACTACTTACAAATATGCTACTCTAGACATGTAGTCTACAAAACATTGTTGCCATTTAGGAACTCTACGCTCCTGTTACCTCATTTCGTGAAACACTTGCATAGAAATGTTCACCTCTGCCCATGAGTTTCTTTGATGGTGTTAAATGTATGCTCTCATGTGTAATTTGGCTGCTTTCTCCCTGCAGGAAATTCAATCATATCTGTGAACAGACGAGGTTCAAGAACTAAGCATCTGAGGAGACACCAACGTGGCTTGGGAGCACAAGGGTCAGTGACAGCGTGTTTCAGGAAGGACTAAATATGAACATTGTAGGGCATTTTACACTCCCTCAGGGCACGCTGGGGGTCTCTGCATCCAGCATTCTGGTGTGACTTTTTGTTCTGTGGAGGAGACCCTCTCAATGAGGCCCCAGAAACAGCCTGGGGGGCCCAGGGCGTGCACTTCCGTCCTCTGAGCTTGGGGCCACCTGAAGCGCTTCAGCCAGAACAGCCATCAGCTGTCCCCTCCTGAGATGGTGGCGTGCAGGTTTGCTCTTTGTACTTTTCCCACAGCTGTGGTTAAAACGCACATCTCTTTCTAAGAAAAGTTTCATGGGAGAAAAAGGAAAGTTTGTCAGAAATACTCTGTTCTTTAAGGAAAACGTTTACAGCCCACAGGCTTTGCAGTGCCCCACAGGGAAAGCGACAGCTCTTACGAGCTTTTATTTTAATAGGGTTGGTGCTTATCTTTTAATAAGATTTAAATACCACAAATTGTAGCACAAATAATATAATTTATAATTTACAAATGAACTAATATTAGGGATAGTACGGTATTTGAAAAAAACAAACATATGTTTCTGTTTATTAATAAAAACATCGTTGGGTGTCCAGAACTGTTAACCCCGGACACTGACACTGAGTATGTGTCCCCTCCCAGGCCTGGGGAAGTTGGGGTACCACCACCCTGAGCCTGTAAGCAAAGAGCTGGCCCTGCTGCTCCTCTGTCTGCATAGCTGCAGGCCCTACCCACTGTCCCCAAGTTCTTTATTCCCTCCTGTGGGGCCCTGGCCATGGGCAGCCAAGGTGCAGGTGCAGGTCAGCCCTGCTGGCACCTCGACCCCCCCAGAGCAGCCCCTTCCCGCCAAGAGCTCCAGTGGCCCTGGCTTCTTCTAGTCCTTGCCCTTTCCTCTTGCATTGGGTTTGCTGTCATCTGGAATAATACTTGAAATTTTGTTCTTTGTAAATGAAAAAATATTTTTTATCTTTTATTAAAATCACCTGTTAATTTTGTTTGAAAAATTGTAACTTTTTTGCTTCTTCTCAGGAATACGATTTTAAACTGTTGTCTTGCTCTTGATACAGACTGAGAAGCAGCACCTGTTTGTGAGAGAAGGCCTCCTTCCTGAATTCTAATAAACAAGCCGTGTCTGTTTCTCTCTCCTGCATGTTTGTTCGAGTGTTAGTTACGATGTCACCCTTCCCATCACAGGAACAGATGGCTACAGACATCTCTAGTTACTACTAAGGAATTTCTGCTGAGTTAGCTCTCAGGCACAAGTGACCCTGGCCTGAGCCTCAGGTCTGAGCACCCACGAAAAGGTGCAGGGTCTCTTAGATCTGCCAACTTGGGAGAGCAACCCTGTTGGTCTACTTTGAAGCCACAGCTTTGTGTCCAAGCCCCAGGCTCTGCTTGTGCAGGAGTGAGGCCTGCCCTCCACACCTTAAGATGGTGGCTCATCACCCTTGCAGCCCACCCCACCTCTGCTCAAAAGTGAGAACACAGGTACAGTCCCTTGGAGGATGTACCAGCTTTTTTTTTCTCTCTCTCTTTTTTTTTTTTTGCCTGTGTTTAAATGACATGAAACTCCTCACACTGTGCTGGATCTATCCATGAAGGGGAAGGTGTGTGCCACATCAGACTGAGGGGCCCATGGTGTGGAACTTGGGTTCCCCATTTCTAATGAGTACACAGGCTAAGAGCAGCTGTCAGCTGTAAGTCTAGGGTGAAACCCTGGGACCAGGGCAGCTGTTCTACAGAACTGTGTGGTTTTGTGTCACACCATGTTTTTATGATTTTCTGTACTTCCTCAGCACTCTCCCACCCCACCGCCAGCCCACAGTTGAGCTAGAGCCCTGCCTTTCCTGAGTATGCCTGGCTTATGCAGGGGAGATTCCCACATGCTCTCTGGCCCCTTCAGCCCAGCCCTAGAGCAGGTGCAGCTGAGTCCTTCAGCTCCTCAGCTTGTCATCAGACCCACATCCCTTTTGGGTTCCCCATACCCCCCATCAAGAAGGGGGTCAGTCCTGCCCACACCACCACCTTCTGTGCAGCCTCTAAGAGGCTGCATTTGAGCCCCTCCTGGTCTGTAGTCCAAACTCCAATGTGAGTGGTCAATCCTATGGGGGCCTTGTTGGCCAAGCAATACATCAGAGCTAACAGAGTGGGAATCACAGACCCAGGCCAGAGAGGAGCAGGTGGCATCAGTGAATTTTGCTGCAGGGAAGTGCCCAAGCCAGGATAGGCCAAGTTGGGCTTTTCCAGCAGGAGTCATGCAGCCAGATTAGTGCACATGCTGCCCAGATGAGGCCCAGAAATGCCCAGGTTCTGGGTCAGTTAGGATCGCTGCTATGGTGGCCACTAGGACCCCCACACCAGGAAGGAAGCAAGAGATGAGAATTAACTGGCCTTGAAAAGCCCAGAGTGGGCCTAACTTGGCAGGGACCTAAACACAGTGCTGGGACCCTCCTCAGCTCCATCCGGCAGAAGCAGCTGATCAGGCATTTTCCCCTTGTTCACATGAAGCCTGTCCTTGGCCCATCACTAACTGGCCAGACCTGAGCCCATTGTGCTTCCCAGGCACTAGCACCCACAGGCCAGTGGGCCAGTTCAGGGGCAGTCCCAGGCAAGAGGGAAGATGAGTGTTGAGTATCAGGTGTTGCCACCAAGAAAGCTGAGACCACCCCAGTCCCAGAGGCCTCAGTTGCCCAGGCTTGACCCTGATGGGAGCCTCAATAGAGCATTGGCCAGGTCTTGGTGGCTCCCCATGGAAGCACCAGCCATGTGTGGGGTGGGAACATAAAGGATCCTAGACATTCTCCTTGGTGGGATTTGTAGCTCCCTGCAGAATTAGGCCCACCATCCTTGGTGCAGGTGGAGTACAGCCAAATCTGGCTCTCTCCTGTCTAACTTGCTTTGCTTCGGCCTCAATGAACCTGTTCCTTCTGTGAGATGGAAAGAGTAGAGTACTTAAAGGCTCACAATAGACTGGCTCCATAGGAAGTTCTATCTCCTGGCAAAAACTTTTCCAGCCCTCCCTTGGGCATGCCACAGTTGGTGTTATGTCTGTGTAACAAGTGTGTGCTCTTTGCTTCTGTTACCTGCCTTTCTTTCCTATCCCTTGGAAAGTCAGCAAAACTGGATGCAGCAGAGATAAGTGGCTTTTGGTAGCATGTCTGGGAAACCAAAGAAGACCTAGTACAGAGAGGCATAGCATGTTCGTGACTTGAAAGACTCAACATAGTAAAGATATCAATTCTCCCCAAATCTATCTATAGTGCTGATCTAATTCCCATCAAAATCCCAGGAAGGATTTTTTTTTTTAAGATTTTATTTATTTTTAGAGAGAAGGGAAAAGAAGGAGAGAGACATCAATGTGAGGTTGCTTCTTTTATGTGCCCTGACTGGGACTAAAACCACAAACCAGGCACAGTCCCTGATTGGGAATCAAACTGGCAACCTTTCCCTTTGTGGGTCAACACCCAACCAACTGAGCTATACCAGTCAGGGCCCAGGAAAGATTTTTACAGGCAAGTTTGTTGTAAAATTTATATGAACTGGTATGGATGCCAGAATAGCTAGAACAATGAGGAAAGATGATGAAGTGGGAGGAATTCTCTACTGGATAGTACAGCTTTTGGCAAAGCTCCTGAGATGGGCAAGGAGGTGACACAGCAGGGGCCCCGGAAACAGATCCAAAGTTCTCTGCCAAGAAGCCAACTGGTGTTTGAAATGTGCCAAAGCAAGTAAATGGAGGGAAGTCTTTTCAATAAGGGTGCTGTAACGACTTGATATCTATAGGCAAAGAAAAAAACCTAAACCTTAAGCTTTATGCCAACAATTTTTTTACATTACCAGCTTTTTAAAGATTTTATTTATTTATGTTTAGACAGAGGGGAAGAGAGGGAGAGAGACATCAGTGTGCCTCTTACATGTTCCTACTAGGAACCTGGCCAACCCAGGCTTGTGCCCTGACTGGGAATCCAACCGGCGAACCTTTCGTTCACAGGCTGGTGCTCATTCCACTGAGTCACACCAGCCAGAGCCCAACAACTTTTTTTTTTTAAGCTAAAACGTTGCAGTGGCTCCAAAGCCTCACTCACTTTTGCTTTAGGGCGCTGGAAGGTTTCGGGTGTGGAGGGGCCAGCTGTCCCGCCCCTGCACCTCCTAACTACGCCTCCAATGGGCCTAGGGGCAGGGAGGGTGGCCACGCCCACAGCCTGACAGATGGGGCGGGGTGGGGCGGTGCGGGGGTCGAAACCCTGGAGGCGCCACTTCCGCCGGAAGCTCAGTTGCCCGGCTTTATTGAGGTGGTCCTGCGAGCAGGAAGTTGCATTTCTACACGGGGAGGAGCCGCCAACTCATTTTCTGAGATCGTTTCGGACCACTGTGAGTGGCCTGGATGCCAGCCCTGCGGCCGGAGAATCCTCGGCCCGAGGGCACTTGCTGACGAGAAAAGGTCATCCTCTCTTCCGGAACGAAGGCAGCGAGCACAGGGTGTTTCCTAGGGGGGCCGAAGCAGTTGTTGCGCCCCGCCCCGCCCCTGGCGCGGCCACGTCGCCACTGGAGCCACTGGTTCGTGCTGCCGCCGCGATTCCTCAGCTCTGGGGTGAGGGTCGCGGGAAGCTTCCTGGCAGCGACTCGCCGGGGAGGGCGCGTGGCCGCCGGGTCCGCGGCGCGGCCGGGGCGGAGCCGGGAATGGGGCAGAAGGGCCTGGGCGGACCCCGAGAGCAGGCCGCGTTCCCTCTGAAGGCGGCGACGCCTCGCACCAACCTGGCTCTGCTCCGTGGTAGCCTCGGGGCCCGGAAGCCGGCCTGTGCAGGGGCCAGTGGAACTGGCTTCGTGAATGTCCATCCTTTTGAGCCCTCGACACGCTGTTTGAGCGTGATGGGGCGTGATTTGTGGCAGAGGTGCCCGCAGCTGCTCTGGGAGCTGCTTAGTAACCTCGGGCAGCGCTGGAGCCCTTCTGCGGACGTGCGGTCCATAGGCGTACATGGTGTGGCATGGTTAGTGTGAAGTCGGATTGAAAGAATTTTTGTGGCCCTTTGCCTCTCCCTCCACCCGGATTCCATTTCTTTTCCCCGTGCTTAGAGCTGTTTCTCCAGGGAGGTGACACTTTCCAGAGGGATTGGGCCAGACATTGACACCAGTATGGAGAGGTGAACAGCTCAGATTTGCTGCAGGTGTTTGTTGAGTGTCATCCTCATGCCAGGAACTGTTCATTTTAGGTCCTGGGACACGGGACCCTGCCCTCACCGAGCTCACGTTGTCTTGAAGGGACGGGGACAGCCAGTGAGAGGATTGCCCAGAGTAGGGTCTGGTGCTAGGGAGGGTCTGGGAGGTGACTTTGGAGCCACTGCCTCTATGACCGGAAGTTGGCTGCGCAAAGGTGTGGAATAAGGGCGTTTCAGGCCGAGGGAACGCGAACGTGAGGACCCTGAGGGAGGAGTCGGTTTGGTGTCCTTAGGTGCAGGCGAGTGGCTACGGTGTTGGGAGAAAAAAGGAAAGTGACAGGAATGAGGATGTAGCGGAGGGAGGGGCCAGTTGGGTGCAGCTCCCTAGTTTATGGTTGGAGGCTTAGATTTTATTGTCTTTGTGATTGAAAGCCACTGGGACATTGTAAGCGATATACAGTTGACTCATGGGTTATTTAAATTTTTAATTGTTCCTTTAATATTGCAAACGTGACCTTTTATGGGAGTGAGCTCTCAGTGACTGTCTTGGAGAGTGAGAAAAGGAAATAAAAATCATCTGACATCAGTCAGATTTTTTTTTTTGGCTGATTGCTTAAACAGCAGTATGCTTTAAGTGAGAAAGTGAGGATATATTCAGTTGACTTGTGTCTATCAATTTTGACAGGCAATAATTGAAAGGAAATAACATTAATGATAATAGCAACCATTTTTTAAGGCGTGGGACAGACCCTGTGCCATATTGCATTTAATCCTGGCAAAAATTTTATATTGTTTTCTCATCTTACTGACGAGTGTGGTTCAGCATTGTGCCCATGCCCTCCCTCATAGCTGTGGTGGCCCAGGGCAGAACCTGGGGTCAGGAACATGTTGTGCAGTTCCTAGGGAGAGCTTTGCCCTGTGTCTTCCCTCTAGGAAACACACAGAATACAGATAGCCAAAAGTGGCACTGCGGTAAGACTGATCTCTTTATTTTTAAAAAATTACAGAATGGGGTGCATGTTACTAATAACAGCTTCCCATGTACCTGACCTTCTTCCTTGTCCTGGTTCGGTCAGCAGTCAGAGGTCATGAGGCCATGAATGATGGAGTAAAACTCAGGACAAGTAAAACTCCAACAAGGCCGAGGGCAGGCCGAGACTGCCAGTTCCTCCCTGGCAGGTGGGTGGGCTGCTGTGGGCAGGCGATGAGCCCTGCCTCTTGTGCGGCTGCAGGGACTGTGCATGACTAGAAGCCATCCTCATGGGGGACCACAGTGAGTCACAGTCTCAGGGCCTCACATTCTTGGGTGGTAGGACTACTTGGGAATCAAAAGGTTTCTTGTTTATCAAGAAATCCAAATAAAGGGAATTAAAGGAGTGGAGTATGTGATGGCATTGGGCTGCGAGAGCTGGCACATTTGTCTTTGTGTTTTTAGTAGGACTAGAGTTTTTCTGTATTCAGAAAGGCAGTGTTGATGCTCACAGATGCAGACACTGAATCATTTTTGGGGGGAACCGCTAGCTTGATCTCTGAGGGGTGGAACTCAGTGGAGCCAAAGATTTAAGTCAGCAGCCTGCCTTGGGCACCAACTCTTAAGTAGGGATGTCAAGGTAGACTTGGGATGGTGGTTTCTGCTTCCAAGGACTTTACAGGGCAATGGAGGAGATGGGCACATGCCCAGCTGTACTGTGACATGCACACAGGGGTGTCCTGATGCCAGAAGGGAGTAGGCCAGGCCAGGTGCTGTGCCTGAGGCCCCAGAGAGACTTCAGAGCAGCACCTGATGGTATGTGGAAGAAATTTGGGGATTTGCCTGGCGGCCTAGGGTAAATGGTGCCACAATAAAGGGACCAGCTTCTGCCTGAAAAACACTGAGCTCTTGTTGGTATCCTGTCATGTGGGGAGCGTGGCAGTGATGTGGACATCTTTACCCACGTTTCAAAGCAAATCCAAACATTTTTTTCTTGTTAGGGATCTTGTGGGGATGGCCAGTATACACAATATGCCATATGCTGTGAGCATGTGTTCCATACTGGATCTTACACAGTGTCTATCATCATCTGTCCCTGTAATGGAGGGGACAGCCTGGCTATCCTGTGCTAGTGTGCTTTGCCTGGCTTTGTTGGCTCTCCTCTGTCACATCCCATCCTGGCCTGACCATTGTACCAGCAGCCACCCCAGGGAGCCCCTGGGACTGGGGCTGCAGGGCAGGCTTGGTGGGCACTGCAGTGATTTTCCATGGAGCTGGGACCATGGGAATCGGTGATTTTTAGGGAGGGCCTGTGGGACTTGCAAGTTCAGTGGAGCCTCCAAGGGTCTGTTTGTCTCCCCATACACACACCATTTGGAAAGTCTGGGGGTGAAAGAGATTACTGGTTATTGAAGACACAAGAATGAGATTGAGAACTCACTGCACACAGGATCACGTTTTCTCCAGCCTCAGCACCTCCCCTCCTTTCTCTGATTCTTTCAGTCTGGAGCCCAGTGCCCTTTGATGAGTAACAGTGGATTGTAGTTCATGTTTGCATACATTCTATCAACAGTTCTTTCTAGTACAAAATCCTTTCAGTGCTAGTTTTATGCTTCATAGTAGATACAAGCTTTTATACTTGGTGGGGTGAAAGTAGGCTTGCAGCTGTTTGTATGGAAAATAATACAATAACTAATAAATAATAATACAAGCCCTGGCTGATGTAGCTCAGTGGATTGAGTATGGGCCTGCAAACCGAAGGATCGCTGGATTGATTCCTAGTCAGGGCAGTGCCTGGGTTGTGGGTCAGGTCTCCAGAAGGGGGCATGCAAGAGGCAACTGCACAGTAATATTTGTCTCTCTGTTTATCCTTCCCTTCTATGTTCTCTAAAAATAAACAAAAGAAATCTTAAAAAAAATATTAATACAAGAATAAACTGTTTTGCGTACTTATAACCGTAAACCTTTTTTTGCCACTCCCCGTATTGTTAATAGCACTAATCTTAACCCACAGTGTCTTTGGCCTGCAGGGTGTCAGACAGCAGGGAGGAATGTGTGGGTTTTTGGGGTTTCAAGTCAGTCCCTCCCTCCACACCCCGAGTTCTCCCAGAGGGGCACTCTCACTACTAGTCATTCACTGCATGGGTGCAGCAGGTGATGCGACCCCTAAGAATACCTGTTCACGGACTGAGTGAAGAGGTGTTCAGGGGCACTGCGCCTGGCAGAGCAGGCTCACCCATGTCAGCCCTCCTGGTGAGAACCACTGCCTTGCTTGTAGCACAACGTCAGTGGGATTTGTAAGCTGGAGAGGAAGTTGTGCACAATTTTATCCTGAAATGTGAAACGTAGAACAGTGCATAGGATAATATTTTAAAGGAACCAAATTGTCAACATTCCCACAGAAAGAATAACAGCTAAATAACACCTTATTTGTTGACGAGGGATCAAGATGATAATATCCTCCTCAGCCAGTTTACAGGACAAAACCAAATGCCAAACTGGGCAGTTTTGCTCCCTTAAACTTAGCATTGCAGGATGGGCTCAAGGGCACTGACCCTGCTGGAAACGTAAGATGGACTGGTCACCTACTGTGAGATGCTCTCTCTACCCCCACTCCACGGTGGCCTCAACTCCTGTGCTTCCCCAGCGCAATGCCCAGTGTAACCTTGTGCCTGCAGCTGGTTCTGAACAGTGACCTCAGCACCTTCGTGCCAGGTCTCCTAGAAGGGGACCCCTCTGAGTGTTTACATAAAAGTCCCTGGCCACTGGTGGCTGTTGATACTAAAAGTACCATATTTTGCTATGTATAATGCACATGTATGTTTTTGGCCCAAACTTTCAGGGGAAAAAATCTTTCATTTTAATTTTTTAATTCAATTTTTTATTTATTTAGAAACAAAACCAATGATCACATTCCAGAGTGTTATTGTGCATATTGATATCACTTTCTAGAGTTCTACTTTTAACACATAAGCATAAATAAAAGAATTAAAAACATTTAGATATGGAATTAGTACTACCCATGTATAATGAGCATCCTTATTTTTCCTTTAAAATTTTGGCAAAACAATGCACATTATACAGGGCAAAATATGGTAGTTTAAATAAATAAAAACTCAGTCCCTCAGTTCCTGGACCCTCCCCACTCAGTGGCCCCCTGTGACAATTACAGTGCCAATTGACAGAGCTTCTCTGTCCTGGCAGGATGGTCTTTGGCCATCACCAATAATGACAATAAGCACCTTCAGGAACAGGACTGGATGTGACTGGCTCAGCATTTTATCCTTAAAACTAGGATATTGCAATGATTTTTTAAAAGATTTTATTCATTTTTAGAGAGGGGAAGGGATGGAGAAAGAGGGAAAGGAACATTGATGTGAGAGAGAAACATTCATCAGTTGTCTCTTTAAGGCGCCCAATTAGGGACTGAACCCACAGCCCAGGCCTGTGCCCTGACTGGGAATTGAACTGGTGACCTTTGCTTTTCAGAGCAACTTTGCCCCACCTACTCAGCTGCATTGGTATCTGCATTTTTTTGTTATACAGATGCAAACAGAGAAGCAAATGTTAACCTTGGAATTATTAGTTCAAATCTGACAGTGAAGTTTCATAATACTTTGTTTTCCCTCCTGTCAGGTATCATGATATTACTCGGTTTGATTTCAAGCCATTTATGAGACTTAAAATCTCTTGAAAATGGAAGACCTAGTGCTGTCCTTCCCAGGGGACCCTGACTGTTGGTGATGGCAGAGATTGTGCCTGCCTGCAGCTCCTGTGTAGCCCCTGGGTGTCATCCAGTCTGAGTCCTGACCATGGATGGAGCGTCAGCCGTGCAGGGTCGCCTCTTGGAGGACGGATCCCGCAGTGGCACTCCAGCCCTCCCGAAGCCCCTGAGCCCGCAGGCGCCTCCTGACCTGTGGGACGAAGGCCAATGTAAGTCACCGGGCACTCAGCATGCTGCTGACTCTTTGTCTTGGGACAGGGATGTGCATTGGCTTGCATCTGGGAGGCAGACTGTGGTGTTTAAGACAACAATTAACTTTTCATTCAAAGTGTGTTTTTAGCGATCAGATGAGTGTCTTTTCTTAGTTGACTCCAACTGTAAACCAACTGCCTATTTTTAAATAGAATAGGAACCGCCCTGCTCTCTGCCCCAGCAGAGCATCCATGATGATTTCCCAAAAGTTTCTGTGGGTCTTTCTCACATATCACTGTTCCTGGCTTAGTATCCTACCTCTCTGATTGGTCAGCTGCCAGAATTTTACTAACTGGGACCCAGAAAGGTCTAGTAGTGATTGAAGGATTATCAAATCACATTTGTGTATTAGCTGATGGGTTAATTCACTGAGTCCTCATGCCCCTTGCTGGTCAGGACACTTAGTGTAGTGTGTGCTTGAAAAAAGTATGTATATACTGATTTACTAGTGGAAATTGCATCCTGGTTCTTCAAAATGGTGTTCAAGCACCTAAAATGGTTTTGCTGATTATTGCACTTAAGTACCAGATGAGGCCAGTGACAACATGGGCCGGAGACAGAGAATCCCAGAGCAGGGCAGATGGGGAGGCAGCCCTTAGATTCACCACAGAGAGCAGTTGAGCCCTGCACAGGGTTCGTAATTTACTTTGGGCTCACTGTCCTGTTATGTGAGAGAAGATTAGTGGAGCCTACCTCTCGATGCCATTGTGGGGCTGGAGGAAGTGGCCCACATGAAATAAACAGGCACACAGGAAGCATCATCATCATCATTACTTGTTTATCCATAGTTAGGCCTGTGTTTGGAAACAAAGTCTCGTTTATTGGGCCTTCTCACTTTTAGATATTTTTAAAGTGCAATATGATGCTCAAAAATGACTTCGTTATATAAGCAGTAAGGTTTGTGAGACTCTCCCAGACCTATAAACTCATCAGAAAGTGGTATTAACGTGATTGTCTTATATCTGAAATGCAGGACCTCCCGACCCCCGACACACACAGCAGGGCTACAGGGTGGTTTGTGTGGGAGCAGACACAGTGTCAGGGTTGAGGACAGCCTCCTGGTTCTGCTTTGTGTCTGTGGCACATGTTTTTTATTCTTGTTTTCCTTTTAGAGAGGCATGACTATAAGTCTCTGTGTTAGTTGGGACTCACATTTCAAGTGATACAAATCCATTTTAAATTTGCTTGGGCAAAAGTGGGTGTTGCAGGTCCCTCCCTCCCTCCACATACCACTCTGGTTCTT
>PVKM010005404.1:0-47995 GCA_004027735.1 Carollia perspicillata | reverse complement strand
TGGTATACCTCATCACACTATTCATGTGGTCTGCACGTACAAAATGAACTCTGAGAGACAGGACTGGCTGGTTTCATATTTGCATTCTTAGCCCAATATAGTCCAGAGCAAGAGCAGTTTTGAGAACAAAGATGAGAAAAAAAAGATGAAGAATAAAGGGAAAAGGAGGGGGAAGAATTAGAAGAATAGGAAGAAGGAATGTGAGATTAATAGAATGGGAGGTGAATATAAAAAAATAAAGTCTCCGAAAATGCCTTCCTAAACCCCTTACAGCTCTGACAGATGTTTCTCTTATTTCTATTCTGCCACCCCCATTAAGTTTTCTACTCACTTTGTCCAATTTCTCTCCTTCTATTCTTTCTTGAACTTATTCCATTCAAGTTTTGACCTAACCATTCTATCAAAATGTCTCTTTCAAAGTCAATGATGACCTCTGTGTTGCCAAACCTAATGACCAATTCTTAGTCCTTATCTAATTTAATTTTCAGTTCACAATCTCTGCTTCTTAAAACAGTGCAGAACTTTGTCTCTGGGACACCATACTTCCTGATTTTCTTCATACCTTTTCAGACACTTCTTGATTCATCTTGCTGGACCCATCTCCAATTCTAGACTCCTAGATATTTTGTTGGCTTAGTCCTTCAGCATTTTCTCTGCTGAAGTGGTTACATCCCATCTCATAGCATTACATACCATCCACACACTCTTGATTCCTCAAAATTAGATCTCCATCATGGACTGTTTCTCTTAAGTCTAGATTAGTACATCCAAATGTCCACTCAGCTCTTCCACATAGGCATATTGCAGGCATTTCAAACTTCACAGGAACAAACTAGGGTTCTTAATTCCCACTCCACACCACACACTTCAGTAAAAAATCATCATCATCCAGTTAGTTGTCCACAGCAAAACATCTGGCTCATATTGAATGTCCCTCTAACTGCATAACCAAGTAGTTAGCAAGTCCTACTGGTTTCACCTTGAAAATATAACCAAGCATTTGTTACCATCTTACCCCACCCACCCTGTTTTAAGCCATCTATGTCCCCACTATAATGCAAGCATCAAAAATAAAGGACTTTCACAAAATCTATATTTGTGTTAAATAACTCCTATAATTTTAAAGTTGTCATGCCTGTATAAATGATACTTAGTAGAATTTGCAACAGCTGCACTGTGATAGGAAACTATCTGTGAATTTTATTGGTTACAGAGTCACCAGAACTGCTCTTCTTACTATGGCTAATTGCCCACATGTGTAGTCAAATGAAATCCTGAAATTCAGTTAGAGGTTCATGAAAATAAAAATGCTTGAGAAAAAAATAAAAGGACTTTGTTTTTCACTGATAATCTCCAACACTATACAGTTATTTGTTTACTACCTGCTTATCTCTCCAGAATGTACAAGAATGGTATAGATCTATCTTGTTTACTCCTGACATTCAGAATCATAATGATAACCAGTAGATATTCAATCAATACTTGTTAAGTAAATTAAAAATATGAGTAATAAAGAGAAAGTTTATTATTATTATTTTCATTATTAGGATTATCATCAGCATAATAATTGTTATAGCAGCTAATGTATATCAAGTTATTTTTATGGGAACCATAGTAAGCAATTTTATATATTGGATTATCTTGTTTATTTCACACAAAAGTGTGTTAAGGAAAGAACTAGTTTAATTCTGTTTTATAAACAAGGAAATGGAATATTTATGAGGATAAGTGACTCATACATTTCTATAATGAGCAGAGCTGGGTTTTTGACCTAGGTACATATGACTTCCAGTTATGCTGTTAACCATTATGAAATAGGAATATTTAGGTGTTCTATGGATTTGTGAGGAAGGAGATGAAAAAGAGAAAGAGGAAAGAAAGAGAGGGAAGGAGGGAAGAATGGGTGCAGATACTGAATATTTGCTCATCTTCTGGTGACAATCTCTGACTTCCTCCAAAAAACTGTATAGAATTAAGATGATCATTCTCCCAGACAGATCTAATTTACTTTGGGGGAAAATAGAAAAGGGGAGTTACCCCATCCCTTCTCAAATGAATCTATTCAGACCTTGAATGGTGCAAAAACAAAAGCAAGTTGATCTTGAACCAGGTAGTAGTCCTACCCTAAGGGAAATGTATTTCAACTGAAACTTAGTGGTTTATCATTGCTCATGTTTACATGGCTCTTCTTAACTTTGAAAAAATACTCATTTTTGATCCCACAACCCAATAGAAGCAATCCATCTCTAATTTTTTAGTTCCAGCCATGTATCAATTATCTTTCTATTTTAATCTTAATTTTTTTACAAATAAGAAATAAATGAAAACTACTCTATATATTAAATACATAAAACAAACCCTTTACTTTATGGACAGAATTAGTTTAAGCTTCAATTTAAAAACATAATTAGATTAAGTCTTGCTTTAACAAACTTAACAACAATAAAAAAAAGGAAATTACTAATTTTACAATCTTAAACCTAGTCTTACTATTGTCTAAAGTTTCTAATCAATCATAAACTTGCAACTAAGCCAACCTTAAGAAGTTAGGAAATGCATGTTTCTCCATCAGATTTTTGCCACAGAGGTTTGTCTCTCATATAACAAATATTGAGATGAATGGCTCTCTGGAGAGTTAGGGTTTACAGAACAATTTAAATGAAAAGGGCAAGTAGATTTATGGATTTTGGATGCCAAAATTTCACTATATAAACACATGTTTATTTAGTGTTTAATATTCCATGGTACTGTGTTATTGTACAAGGTCTATCCAGAAAGTATCCAGCCACTTAATACAAAAAGACATTCACTGAAGAAGATACAAGACAGAAGACACACTGTACACAGGACAATGAGGCCTCAGTCCCCTCCAAAGTAGGCACCTTGGGACCCCACACAGTTTTCCTAGCATTGTTAGCAACTGCAGCACAATGTTCCTTCTGTTCTGGAAACAGAAGCTGTGGAACAAATTTTGCCATGGCACATTGCATGCCAAGATCCTGCACCAAAATCTGGGACACAATAGTTTTTGGAATCCCCAGATCGGCTTCTAGTTCTCACACTGTCAGTTGCTGATATTTGTTGACTGCAGCCCCCGCACATTCAACATTCCCAGGTTGCTTGCCTGTTTGTTGCAGGCTTCTAGAATGTGGATCACTTGCAACAGATTCTCAACCACCTTTGAAACATTTGCAACACACTTTTATTTGCACTGCTCTCATTTCATTATCCCCAAAAGCCTTTTGAATCATCTTGAATAGTTTCTGCAGAGGAATGCTCAAGTTTAATGCAAAATTTGATACAGATTCATTGCTCTACTCATGCAGTCATTTTGAATGCCATGGACAAACAGTACATATACTCAACGGTGCCTACCACTCCCAGTGACTAGTACAGTGAAGTTGTTGCCATTGTTCATGCATGCACATTGCAGTCCACTGTCCTTGGCTGCCAGGTTACATTGGTGTCACACAAACCATTCTCATTATATTAACAATGCCCAGACTCTTTTCCAGAAAGACCTCATATAAGCTCTGGCCAGCACCTGGACTGGGGGAAATGCCCAAGAATTTCAGTTCCCCCTTGCCATTTTTAATATTTGTAGCTGCTTTTAAAGCATTCGTTATTGTTCATGTTATAACAGTGACAGAAGAAGTATTGTCACAGATATATGCAAAGTGCCAAGAACAATACACAGGAGTGATAAGGAAGAGAAAAGAACATACTGGAGAAATTTCATGGAGAGGGGTTTGCCAGGCAACTGAGCATGGGAGAGAGTAGTCCAGACAGAGGAGACTGCTTGAGTAAAAGCATAAAAATAAGTGATGCTCAGTGTTAGGAGACTGGCTTGTCCAATAAACACATAGGACAAAAAAAAAAAAAAAAAAAACTCACCAAGTGGTCAAACAGAAGCTTAGAGAGAGGAAAATACATTTAAAGCAGAATTAAGGGTCTTTAATTCTCTTTCTCTGTGTTAACCTACTAGTTCATAGCAGAATAACCCACATCTGAGTATTCACATTTCAGTTCTATACTTCACATGTTTATAATTACTTACATCTTGGAAAAGTGAATATATGTGTTAAATACTCTTCTTTCACGATGTTAGCATTTTCTGATTTTACTAGAAAATTTTCTGTCTGTAATGGTCTCCCACACCATTTTTGAAAAGTGTTTTAGCCTGACTTGTGTGGCTCAGTGGGTTGGGTGCCATGCCACAGATCAAAATTTTGCCACTGAAATTCCCAGTGAGGGAGGGCACATGCATGGGTTGCCGGTCAGGTCTCCAGTTGGTGTGTGCTAGAGGCAGCTGATCAATATCACTCTCTCACATCAGTGTTTTTCTGTCTCCCTTTCTCCTTCCCTCCTCTGTCTCTAAAAATAAATAAGTAAAAACTTAAAAAAATAAAAAAGTTCTATTAGGCTCCATGGCAAACACAACCAAAAGCTTCTCTTCCTTGTCCCAGCATGCCATGGATCTCCATCATTTTCTTTCTCAAGGAGTCTCCTTTCTCCTGGGTTAACATACAGGATGTCATTAAGCTCATGCCTCTGTAAGAAAGAGCTCAAGAACAAGGCCTGTCTACTGCCACATTTACATTTCAAAGAAAACGTGTCTACTTTCATCAGAAACTCACTATTGTAGAGGTTGGTTTGGAGGAATTCTGAAATTGTAAAAAAAATGAAATAGCAGTTCTTTTCC
The DNA here is from genome assembly GCA_004027735.1 of Carollia perspicillata. NCBI lineage: Eukaryota > Metazoa > Chordata > Mammalia > Chiroptera > Phyllostomidae > Carollia > Carollia perspicillata. The sequence goes on along the minus strand of PVKM010005404.1, from coordinate 43,293 downwards.
AAAACTGCTCAGCAAATGAGAAAAAGCCATTCTTATCATAAAAATAGCCCACTTGACCCTCTGTCACTAGTGAGTGTTCAGACGACTGTGGAATTTTCTAGTGGTGGTGATAAATGCCCCCTCCCTCACTCTCATTCCTTATATCTCCATCGAGGGGTAAAGTGGAGCTAATTGGATCACCTGATGATTGAAATCTGATTCTTAATGAATCCTGTCACAGATGTAAAGCTTAGAAAATTACATTTCCTATCTCTTTAGGAAGCCAGTGGTTTGATGAATTTTCTACAAGTATCTAAAGTTATAATGGTTTCTTTGATGATCTGTCTAAAGGTAAAAGAAAAATGCTCTTATTTCAGAAATATAACAGAATTGCTTCAACTAGAGTATTTTGCACTGCTCTTAATTCTTCCCTTTCTCCAAATGTGCACGGAAGGACATTACAAGGTAAAGAACTCGTGCTACATCAAGTTACGGTAGTCCACCCTTGTCACCAGCACCAGTGACTCCTACTAGTTACTTTCTGGATGTTAAGATCTGATGCTTGTCTTAGATGGTAGAACTCTCAATAAACTGCCAAGGTATGTGCACATCATCAACGACAGAGCACTAGGGCACTTTCTCACCGAATTTTAAGTTAGGAGACTAGAACTAGAGGCCTAAGTGGAGTTGAAGTTGGTTCATCTTCTTCAGTGGTGTGCTGAAGAGACAAAAGAGAGTTCTTCATCTCCTGCTCCTTGGAATAGTAGAGCATTAGAGTAACTACTTTTTTTTGTCTTTTCCAAGCATAAGTCCTTAGTCTGGTCTCTGATTCTTTGAATTGCCTCATGATCTTACAAAGAACTTTATTTTTTTCCTGAAGTACCTGTAGTTGGTTTATGTTACTTAAAATCTTTTTTTCTTTATTGTCAATTCTTAAATTTTCTCACCAAATGATTTAAATATATGATAATGACTAAACACATAAAAACAACAAGAAAACCACAATAATTAGAAACAGCTTCCAGAATAACTAGAAATTCTCCTATCATAACTCATGGTACCAATTCTGATTTTCTGCAGCATAAGACATGATCATGCTATGAAAATTATGTACTCGTAACTTCACTGTGAACTAATCCATGCATTTTATCCTCTGGAGGCTGACTTCAAGGCTAAAGTTGTTTTATGTACACACTCAACTGTAAACAACTTTTTATGTTTTCATATACAGGATATGAGTTCCCAAGTCAGGTAGCAAATAATAATTATCAGCCAAAGGCCATTCAAACCAGGAATCAGACACCTTGTTAGAAGTGTCTTATGTTATTGATCCAGATTGCCACCCAAAGCATACTCTAGTATGAATGCAGTACTCGAAGACAGAATGAATTTTTTTCAGAGAAAATAAGCTGCAGTTGAACCTTAGTTAATCTCGTCTAATGAAATGAAAATTTTAGTTTGTTCAATAACACTAAGGAAATGCTTTGGAAAATATTATAATGCAAAGAAAACCTGTAAAGGAGATGTTTATACTGAGATGCTCTCATCTCTTGATTATTCTCTGCACCTTTTGGCCCCCCACTTCATCCTTAGCATCCCATGATCTTGGTTCCACTTTGTTGAATTTCACCACTGCTGTGTAGGCTCTAACCAGCACCTTCTCTCTGCTCTTCTGTCTTCTCAACAAGATATTTAATATATAACCTAGAAATGTTTGGGATGGAGTATTGCCATTTGCTGCATGACTTATACTAATTAAACAGAACATATGGAACAATAGTAAAATAGACTACAGCTGATCCAGGCCAAGTCTTTATCAGGTAATTACATCCTTAACATCCATATTTTCATTACAAAGTATGCTTGTTCTGCTTCTTCCAATTTAGATTTAGTGTGCCTAAGTAAAATTCATATTCTATTCTTTAAAAAATATGATGAAAGGGCCCTGGCTGGGTGGCTCAGTTGATTAGAAAATTGTCCCATACACCAAAATGCCACAGGTTTGATTCCTGGTCAGGGCACATACCTAGGCTGAGGGCAGGCCTGATCCCAGGTTGAGGCACATATGAGAGGCAACCAATTGATGTTTTTCTCATAAACTGATCTCTCTCTCTCTCTCTCACCCCTTCCTTTTCTCCTTCCTTCCCCGCCTCTCTCTTTCTCCCTAAAATCAATAAATATATCTTTGGGTGAGAATTTAAAAAGTGGGATGAGTGATGTCAGCAACGTGGCTAAATAACACATCTCTTGTCGTATCTCTCACTCAATTAACAACAATAGAAGAAAAAGTACTTTTGTGAGAGCTGTAAGATCCAGTACCATACACCAAAGGACCCAGGAGAAGTCTTGCCCACCCATGTATCCAGTAATAGGTGTGGACCATGCAGGGGCCTATGAACTACTTAAAATCCCTCTTGTCCATGGCCCATGAACCAGAGAACACTGTCTTAGATAATCACCCATGGACAGCTAGCCCTTGTGGAAGTTCAATATTCAAGTGAAAGAGTTACAGTATATCATTAGAGCCATATAATGATATGACACATGGGAGAGGGTGAGAAGAACCGTTAGACTTTCCTTGCATCATCTCTTTGGCCTCTGATTTCTCCAGGGGAGAGAGTGAGAGCTTGGGGGTGAGGTTTCCCCACTTGTGTGGATGTTGCCTAAGAGGTCCAGCTCTGTCTCATTCCATCCAGAGTTCTGAGTCATGAGCTGCATGACTGCAGGTAAGAAGAATGTGGGACAGAAGTGAGTAGGTCTCTCAGAAGGCATTAAAGGAATGAAGAGTCTACTAAATACATCACATAGTCCATCAAGAAGCACACCTATGGGAAACATCTTGCCCACATATCCCCTCAACTGGCTCATGCGTACCTTCAATGCTTCATGCACCTCACCCACACACATCTCAGCCTGTGACTGGCTCTCTATGCATGTTCAGTAGCAAGCATGAGTTTGGGCAGTCATTCAGTAAACATACACAGAAAGCCAACATGAATATATGGGCCAAGGACAGTTCACAAACTTGAACTTTAGCTCCACTTTGGGAAAGCAAAAGGGATGTTCCAGCATCTGGCACAGTATATCAAAGCAGTGGTCCCCAACTCCTGGGGCACAGACTGGTACTGGTCCATGTCTGTTAGGAACTGGACCACACAGCAGGAGGTGAGCTTGAATGTAATGTGCTTGAATAATCCCTAAACCATCTCCCCCACCCTAGTCCATGGAAAAAATTATCTTCTACAAAACCAGTCCCTGGTGCCATAAAGGCTGGGGACTGCCTCATTAAAGGAGAAAGAAAAAACACAGACACTTAAGAATTCCGACACAGAGGGAGAAAAAAGCATGGAGCCGGTATATCCATAGAAAGAATGAGAAAGCCTCAGACTTCCTACAGGACTGATGGAAGATATTTCTCTTTTGAAGTAATTTAGTAATGACTAGAGGAGGTGGCTGTTGTTGAAAATGCAAAGACAGCAATACAAAACTTCTAGAACATCAAAAATCAAGGAAACAAGACACCAGAGTACCATAATAACTTCATTTTATTATTTAGCTTCAGAATTTTTGTTTGGTTCTTTCTTATGACTTCTGTCTCTTTGTTATGCATCTCATTTTGTTCATGTGTTATTTTCCTGATTTAAGTGAACCGTGCTTGGGAGAGGGGGGTTAGCTCCCTGAACTTCCTAAAAATAGTTATTTTGAATCTCTTATTGGATAAATTGCAAATCTCTATGTCTTTGGGATAAGAGCTAAAGAATAAAATGAAAGATTCAGTATAGACTATTAATAGCAAAATGGATTACGACAAAGAAAAAATCTGTAGATTAGAAGACAGAAATAATTTAAAATTATTCAGTCAGAGAAAAGCAAAGACAAAGAATAAATAAAGCCTACACAATCTATCACATACCAACAAGAGAAGCAATCTGTGAATTATTGGGGTATCAAAAAGAGAAGAGATGTAAGGAGGACAGAAGGCTTATTTAAAGAAAGAATGAGAATTTCCCAAATTTGAGGAGAGATTCAGACATCTAACTTTATGAAGCTCATATGTCAGCAACTCAACTTCAAGACACGTTATAATAACACTATCAAAAATCAATGGCAAATCTTGCCCTGGCTGGTGTAGGTCAGTGGATTGAGCACTGGACTCCAAACCAAAGGGTTACCAGTTCTATTCCCAGTCAGGGCACATGCCTGGGTTGTGAGCCACATCCCCAGCTGGGGTGTATGAGTGACAACCACACATTGATGTTTCTCTCCCTTTCTTTCTCCCTCCCTTCCCCTCTGTCTACAAATAAATAAATAAAATCTTTTAAGAAATCAATGCCAAATCTTAAAGTCAGGGTGACAAAAAAAGAAGTCCTTGTAACTTACAAGGGAACACCTATAACACTATCAGATTTCTCAGCAGAAATTTTAGAGGCCAGGAGAGAATGTAATGATATATTTCAAGTGAGAATAGGGAAAAAATGCCCACCAAGAATATTCTAACTGGAAAAGTTGTTCTTCAGAAATGAAAGCCTTTCACAGATGACCAAAAGGTTAGAGAATTCATTATCATAGAAACTGCCTCACAAAAAATGCTGAGATAAGTTCATCTTGAAATGAGAGGAAGTTAATTACTAACATGGCTTCATGAAAATATACAACACACTGGTGAAGATAAATCAGATAAATGGAGTCAAAATCAGAATACTCAACTGTGGTAATATGGTAGTGTGTTCTTCACTTAACTCCCAAATAAAGGTTAAAGGAGAAGGTATTAAGGAAACTATAGTTACAATAACAGGCCAATAAATACACACTGCAAAAAAAGGTAAATTGTGACCTCAAAAATGTAAAAGGGTAGGGGAGGTAAAGGATAGTTTTTGTATGTAATTTAAAGTATGCACCTAAAAAAATAGTGTTAAATCTGCTCTGGTTGCATGTCTCAGTTGGTTGGAGCATTGTTTCACGTACCAAAAGGTTGCCAGTTTGATTCCCAGTCAGGGCACATATCTAGATTGCAGGACTGATGATTGGTCAGGGTATGTTCAGGAGACAACCAATTGATTTCTCTTTCTCTTTCTCCCTCTCTCCCTCTCTCTCTGTCTCTCTTCCTCTCTCCCTCCCCCCGCCTCCTTCCCTTCCTCCCTTCTTCCATCTCTTCTTTTCTCTCTAAAATTAATGGAAACGGGTCCTCAGGTGAGGATTAAAAAATAATAAAAAATAAAGACTATTAAATCTATAAGATGTTTCATGCAGGCCTCATGGTAACTGTAAAATAACAACAACAACAGCAACAACAAAAACTATAGTAGGTTATAAAAAGGAATCAAAAGAATACACAACCCAAAAAAGCATCCATTCACAAAGGAAGGGAGGAAGGCTGCAAGGGAGGGGAAAGGAACAAGGGAAGCCACAAAAACAATAAACAGCCAGAAAAAACAATCAAACACTGGTAAATCTTTACCTACCAAAAATTACTCTTAATGTAAATAGATTAAATTTCCCTATCAAAAGGCATAGCATGACTAGATTGGTGAAAATTAAACCCCCAAGAAAAACAAGACTGTGTGTTGCCTACAAGAGCCTCACTTCAGCTTTAATTACAAGAGCCTCACTTCAGCTTTAATGACACACACAGACTCAAAGTAAATGGATGGCAAAGGATACTCCATGCAAGTAGGAGCCAAAAGAGAACAGGGATGACAATACTTACATCTGACAAAACAGACTTTAAACCCAAAACTATAATACTAAGCCTCAAAGGCTATCTACTGTGAAAGTTAGGGCATTTAATTTGAGAAAATGATATCCTGAAAACTGGAATTGGGAAGTGTAGGAAGATCCTAATAGAACTGAGGATACTCAGTCGCTAAATTTGGATGAGTATTATTTTACCAGTAGAAGTACCTTTTCACTTCTGTCTGAGGAGACTAACCCTGCATGGAAAAACAAAAACTAAACAAGGGACAAAGAAAACCATAAGATAATGAAGGGGTCAATCCACCAAGAGGTTATAAAAATTATATATGTATATTATAAATAACATGTATATTATAACTAATTATATATTCATATATACATATATGTGCACATATTATTTATATGCACATATATGTACATATGATATATGCACACACAGACATCCAACGTCACAGTACCTAAATATGTTAAGAAAATACTAACAAATCTGATGGGAGAAACAAACAACACTGCAATAAAATCAGTGCTCTTTAATACCCTACTTTCAATAATGAATAGATCATTGGACTAGAACTATAAACTAAATGAACCTAACAGACATATACAGAACATTCCTCCTAATACACATTTGTCTCCAGTGCACAGGAAATATTCCCCAGGATTGATTATATGATGTCATAAAACAAGTCTTAGCAAGCTGAAAAAGATTGAAATCATACTAAGTATGTTTTCAAACCACAATGGCATGAAACTAGAAATCAATAACAGGAAGAAAACTGGAAATTTCACAATATGTGGAAATTAAAAACACACTTCTAAACAACCAATAGGTCAAAGAAAGAATCAAAATGGAAAATCAAAAAATGCCTTGAAACAAATAAAAATGGAAGCACAGCATACCAACACTTACAAAGTGCAGTAAAAGCAGTTCTCAGAGAAAATTTTATAGCATTAAATGTCTACATTAAGTAAAAAGAAAGACCTCAAATAAACAACATAATTTAATACCTCCGGAAGCTAGAAAAAGAAGAATGAACAAAGCCCCAAGTTAAGAGAAGGGAGGAAATAAAGATTGGAACATAAATAAATAAAATAGAGGCCAGAAAATAACTGAAAAGATCAACAAAGCTAAGACCTGGTTATTGAAAAGATAAATCAAACTGACAAAACTTTATCTAGACAACTCAGGAAAAAAGGGAAAAATCAATTAAAATTAGACATGAAAGAGGAGACATTATAACTGATACAATATAATTAATAAAAGATCATTACAGATCATTGTAAATAATAAAAGCACAAATAAATTAGATAATCTAGAAGAAATGAATACACTTCTAAAAACATACCACCTCTCAAAACTGAATCATGCAGAAACATAAAATCTGAACAGACCAATAACAAGGAAGGAGACTGAATCAAAGCTATACCAACAAAGAAAATCCCAGGACCAAATGGTTGCTGTGGTGAACTCTATCAAACATTAAACTCTATCAAACCTTTCCAAATCTTTCCAAATTCTTCTTAAAAAATTGAAGAGCAGGGAACACTCCCAAAATCATTTTAAGAGCCCAGCATAACCCTGATACCAAACCATGATAAAGATACTACAAGAAAAGAAAACTACAAGCCAATATCCCTGATTAATATAGAATCGAAAATTCTCAACAGAAGATTAGCAAGCTGATTTAACAGCACATTAAAAAGATCATCTACCAAAATCGACTGGATTTTCCCTGGGATGCAAGAATGGTTAAACATGAACAAATCAGTAAATGTGATACAATACAGTAATAGAATGAATGATAAAAAAAATCATGTAATCAGCTCAATAGATGTAGAAGAAACATCTGATAGAACACATAATTCTTTCATGATAAAAACTCTCAACAAAATTGAGTACAGAAGGCATTTACCTCAACATAATAAAGGCCATCCATGACAAGCCCACAGGTAACATCATACTCAACAGTGAACAGGTGAAAGTTTTTCCTCTACAGTCAGGAATGAGACAAAGGTGTCTACTCTTACCACTTCTATTTAACATAGTACCAAAGATACTAGTCAGAGCAATCAGGCAAGAGAAAGAAACAAAAGAAATCCAAATCAGAACATAAGAAAACATGTCTTTGTTTACAGATGACATGACCTTCTTTTAAAAAAAAAGATTTTATTTATTTATAGAGAGATGGGGAAGGGAGGGAGAAAGAGAGGGAGTGAAACATCAATACATGGTTGCCTCTAGCACATGCCATACTGGAAATATGGCCTGCATCCCAGTCATGTGCCCTGACTGGGAATCAAACTGGTGATGCTTTGGTTCACAAGCCTGCACTCAATCCACTGAGCTACACCAGCCAGGGCCCAGATGACATGATCTTATATGTGTAAAATACTAAAGACTCCACTAAAAAACTGATAGAACTAAAAATTCTGTGAAGTTAACAGATATAAAATCAGTATATAAAAATAGTTGTGCCCAGGCCAGTTTGGATTAGTTGGTTGGGCAACATCCCGCAAACTGAAAATTTGCTGGTTCAATTCCCAGTTAGGGCACATGCCTGGGTTGCGGGTTCCATCCCCAGTTGAGGCATATGCAACAGACAACCAACCAATGTTTCTCTCTCACATTGATGATTTTCTCCATCTCTTTCTCCCTCCCTTCCCTCACTCTAGACTCAATTTTAAAAAGTTGTATTTCTATGCACAAGAAAATATATTAAAAAATAAGGAAAATGATCCAATTAATAACTTCAAAAACAAAATACTTATGAATAAATTTAACAAAAGAGGTGAAAGTTTTATACACTGAAAACTATTAGACTTTGATGAAAAACATTGAAAAATATACAGATAAAATGTTTTCCATGTTCATGGATCAGAATAATTAATATTGTTACGACATCCATATTACTCAAACCCATATATAAATTGAATGCAATCTCTATCAAAATCTTACTGGCATCTTTCACAGAAATAGAAAAAAATCACAAACTTTTTAAAAATGATTTTTTTGAATTAATTTTTTAGAGAGAGGGGAAGAGAAGGAGAAAGAGAAGGAAAGAAATATCTATGTGTGGTTGCCTCTTACACACCCCATACCGTGAACTTGGCCTGCAATCCAGTCATGTTCCCTGACTGGGAATTGAACTGGTGACCCATTGGTTTGCAGCCCATGCTCAATCCACTGAGCTATACCAGTCAGGGCCATAAACTTTGTATAGAACCACAAAGACCCTTAATAACTATGTGATCCTGAGAAAGAAGAACAAAGCTGGATGCATCACATTTTCTGATTTCAAACTGTGTTACAAAGCTATAGTAACCAAAGTACAAAATAGTATATAGTACTGGCATAAGAACAGACACATACACAAATGAAACAGAACCAAGATCCCAGGAAATGAAACTTGCCTATACAGTCAATTAATATTTGATAAGAGATCCAAGAATACTCTATGAGAAGAGGATCGTCTCTTTAATAAATCACATTGAGAAATTGGACAATCTTTCAGAAAAATGAAATTGGAGTCCATTTATACACAATGACAACATTTAACTTAAAAATTGACTAAAGATTAAAACAAAAGAAATGAAATTGTAAAACTCCCAAAGGAAAACATGGGAAAAATGTTTCTTAATATTGGACTTGGCAATAATTTTTTGGATGTGACATCAAAATGTACAAACAATAAAAAAAGTAAATAGAAGGGACTATATAAATGAAAAACTTTTTGTGCAGCAAAAGAAATAATCGACAAAAATAATTAAATAGGTGGGACTACATAAACAAAAATTTTCATCATAGCAAAATGAAAAGACAGACTATGGAATGGGAAAAAGTATTTGCTAACGGCCATTTCTGAAAAGAGTTTAATATCCAAATTATGTAAGGAACTCACGCAACTCAATAACAAAAATAATTTTTTAAACTCATTAAAAATGTCTTAGAATTGTTTTTCAAAATGAAATACAAATGGCCAATAGGCAAATGAAAAGATGCTCAATGTCACTAATCATTAGGGAAATGTAAATCAAAACCAAGAGAGACCAACTCACACCTATTAGAAGAGCCATTGTTAAAAAGACAAGAGATAATGAGTATTGGCAAGGATGTAATGAAAAGGGAACCACTGTACACTGTGGGAATGTAAATTGCTGCCACTACTACTGAAAACATTATAGAAGTTCCTCAAAAAATTAAAAATATAAGTACCATATGATCCAAGTTACACTTTTGGGTAATAAAATCAGGATCTTAAAGAAATATCAGCATCCCCGTATTCATTGCAGCATTATTCAAAATAGCCAACCTATGTGTCCATCCATGGGTGAATGGACACAGGAAATGTGGTATATACATAACGAACAATAATATATGTGTGTGTGTGTATATATATATGTGTATATGTATATGTGCATACATACATATATACATTGTATATGTGTATGCATATATTATGCAGCCATGAGAAAGAAGGAAATCCTGCTATTTGCAACAACAGGGATAGGGCCTGGGGGCATTATGTTCCATGAAATAAGTTACACAGAGAAAGACAAATGCTGCATTATATCACTATTATGTGGAATCATAAAAAAGCTGAATTCGAAGAAACAGAGAGTAAAATGGTAATGGCCAGGGGCTGGTGAATGTGGGTAATTAGGAGACGTCAATCAAATGGTACAAACTTTTAAGTTTAAGATGAATTAAGTACTGGAGATCTAAGGAACAACATGGTGAGTATATTTAACAGTACTCGATTATACATTTGAATGTTGCTAAGAGAGCAAACAAAATGTTTTCACCACAAAGAATAAATAGTAATTGTAAGGTGTAAATATTTACTAACCCTACTGTGGTAATGATTTCATAATATATAAGTGTATACCTTAAACATATACAATGTGATATGCCAGTTTTATCTTAATAAAGCTGGGGAAAAAAACATAATGGGAGCACAGCAGAAAAATGATGCAAACCCTAGAGCAGAATGCAATCTATGAGTCTAAAGTAAGCCATTCTAATTTCTAGTTCTTATCTTAATTACTCAGTGGTTACTGTTAAACAGAGAATCCATGAAAACAGACATAATTTATATTAGTTAACCAAAAGTGTGGAGAGTGTAATGTTTACTAAGTGCATCACCATATACTAGGTTTTTAGAAAATAACACTCCTGATCTGATATAAACCTGTATTTTACCTAACTTTTGCCACAAATATTTGACCAGAAGAATCTATAGTATCCACACTTTCTAGCATTGAGACTTTGCAAGCAACATACTTCTATACAGTTTGTCACCTTTCATCATTTCTATAGTTGTAATTCTGATAACCTTATATTTTCCAAGGTAAATCATATTCTTTGATAAAAATATACTAGATACATGTTTGTGTTGTTGATTTAATTTTTTTTTAAATATTCAAATACGAAAGATCAGTAACATCTCAACAAAAATAAACCTTGTTCTCATGGACATTTTTTGTAAGTATTCTTTTGTTTTTAAGCCTTTCTAACAGAAGACCTCAAATTTTTCTCTTAAGGCCTTTATCATTATTACAATGATGTCACTTTTAATATTTCCCCTCATAGGTAAGAGCATATGTTGTAACCTATTAGACTAGTTTCTCAAAGGGCCACCCTGGTACTGTGGTTTATAACGTGTGATAACAGTGAGTAATGCCTATCTAAACAGGAGCTTGCTTGACAGTTAATGTCAATTCTAAAATACCAACATAATGGAATAATACTGTCGAATGATTATGGGCAATATGTTTTAAATTTGCTGTTTAAGACATCCAGCCAAAAAGAGTGACAACAAATGTGAAGAATTGGGAATAGGCGAATTTGGAGGTACACAACCTCAAGGTATTTCAAGTCAGTCAGTGTTTGGATGGCTACTATTACTGCGAAGGGTCTTGATCATCTGCTCTCCTTCACTTTGCCTGACAGTGCTAATGCAGTTGATGTGGGGCTGTGTAGAATTTCTTACACTCTCTTGAAAGATTTAACAGCAGGAATCCATTTGCCAAGTTAAAGGAAAACAGATGTCTCTCTGTGTAGGTCTCAAAGAGGCTGCATTTACATGTATCAGGTTCAAACTACAAAATAATTTAGGAAGGAGTTAAAGTACAGTAAGTAGATATTTCATAAGAAACAAATTATTATAATTACTTGGGCTAGAGTATTTGCCTATTTTTCAGAACTATGCATTTCACTAATTCTAGTGCTTACCTCCTCGCCTCTGTGTTAATAAATACTGCATTTTTGTCTATGGGCACAGGCCAAACTCCCTCCCCACCTTTGCTTGCCTGTTCTAGTGGAGTGAAACACTGGAAAGCCTCTGGAAAAGGCAACCAGAAAAACAGCATTTATTTTTAGACAGTGACCATCCCAACTTTTGGTTAAAGCACTGAAATTACATTGGGAAATACTGCTTCCCTACTGAGTATAACCTTAGTGGAACTCAAAATCAAGGCATCCTACCATCCCACAATGAAAACATAGGCATGACCCATAAGTACTTGAACTTCATTCTATATACTTCCCTACAGTTTTATAAACTAACTAATATCCCTCCTTTTATTTTTCTATTGAAATTTATCTTTCTTGCTGACATCCATCAAAACTTATGATATTCAAAACTGAAGGCTTTTTTCAATAAACAGTTTTGTAAAGACTGGTAAAAGAAAGCTTCATTTGAAGGGTGTTATAGTATCATCACTTGGAAGAATAAATCAGACCTCCTACTTCTAAATTCCAGTGGGTACAAATATTATTACAAAAGCTTGGTTACTTTACAAAATAAGATACCCCCAAACAACAATGTTCTTTCCCTATGCAATAGACCGAGAAATTCTCTTGTTCAATAGAATTTTCTATATTTGAAAATATAGAAAATATATTTAAAAATGAGCTATGTTCCTTTTCCCTACATTTTCACCTTCAATTCCAGAATCCAATGACCTTTCTCTCCTTAGTGTATGCAACAGGTAGTACCCAAGCAGGTGTTTTTATCTTCAGATCTTTTCTCATTCCTCCATTTTGCTCAGGTCCAGTGAAGGTAAGTGGAAGAGAGCAGAAGGAAGTTGTGAGATGTATTTCCCCATTATCTGCTTCTTCATGCAGTGAAAACACTCTGTCATCTTCTATTTCTAGTCCCACATCAGCAATGACAGTCCATTGCCTACAAGAAACCCATTCTTTACACTCAGGATAATATGCATTTGAGAACTGTCTGAACCAAAAAAAAAATTAGTTTTCTCAATAAATGTGTTGACTTTACAACTCAAAGAAGCATGCCAGCTCCCAGTCAGTTACTGGAGAAGTTAGGGGCAGACCTAGAAGTCTTTGGCCCCAAAATGAAATAATTTCCTGCAACAGTTCTCATGTTGTATGGAAGAACACTTTACGTCATAGTAATTCAAGAGCCATAAAAGTTTTCAAAGCAATTCTATTTCTCTTATACCATTTAAAAATTCAAATAACATTAAACAATTTTATTTTCATTTTTAACACAATTTTCTCTTCCTAAAAATGTCATTCATCACTCCATTTAAGTCAGCATTATCTGGTAACTTTGTTTTACCTCTGAGGTTTGGGTTGGCATTTGCCTTGTCTTCCCTTGCAGCATGCCCCAAGGAGCTGTATTCAGTGCTTCACTTTTGTATTTCTACTCTTAGAAAGCAGATGTTATTTTTTGTGTTGCTGCTGTTACTACTATGATTATTAGTCATCATTATTACCCTGGAACAGTATCCAACATGAAGAAAGTACTTAGATACGCATTTCATAGGGCCTATGCCAGATTGCTTACCCCATTTTTCCTTCCCTAAGGACAGTTTATTATAGTAGATTCATTATAACTGTAGAAAATCAGAACCAGAAAATCTTCCAACAGTTTTATTGCACTAACTACAACGTTGGCATCTTCACCTATATTATTGATAGACTATTTTAAAATTCAATGTTCATTTATTGAGCCTAAAATATGTTGGCATTATCCTGGGCATACTTTTGAAAGTCAAATACAACATAATGCCAGTCCTTGATAAACATACATTATAGTGGGAGAAGATAATTAGATTATAATGATTACAATGATATGCAGAAAATTATATGATAAAGTTATGCACAAGGTGTTACGGACTTATAGAAGTGACACTCTCAATTATAATAATGAAAGTAAAAGTCAAATAATTGAAGTTAAGTCTGACTAGATTAAGTATAAATATAATTTACTTAAATTATGATGGATAATTTACAAAATCATGTGGAGGCTAGGGAACCAAAGTCAGAACATGAGCTGAAACAAAGGATGCCTAGACTTTCAAAACCAAAATTCCCTCAGAGTGGCACAGAACCAAGTTATCTGGGGCACTGTTTCTGCTGCTACTCATGGAAACAGGAAGTCAGAGATTGTACTACCACTGCCAATACACCCTGGTGACCACATCCATCCTAAAACATGGTATCCCTGTTGCTGCTGTGAACAAACTCGTTTTTCAGTGTTCCTGCTTCTTTGTGTCCCTAGCTCTTGATCCATCTGTGGTAGATACTCCCATTAGCCACAGTTGGGCTATATGGCTGTGCCCTAGCTCCAAGGGCATCTGGGAACATGAATATCTGACCCCTTTAGCTCTACAGTGATATGGAGGCCTGTTCTCTCATTAAGACTTGTACAGTCGACCATTCTCCATGAATTTATTCATAGAAATGAACTAAAAATTTGCTGTTAAAAAAAGACAAATGTACACACCACAATCCAAAATTAGACCATGAAGGAGGCTAAGTCAGGGATGTGAGAATTCTTGTGATTTCATATTTTGAAATTAAGTCCTTGAATTTTTAATACATATGCATAAACAGGGACTACTGAACACTTCATTAAAGAAACACTCCAACTGGATATTAAAATGTTTCATAGTTTTCTGTATTCACTATAAAACAGAGACAAAGAAAAAGGAAAACTCCTCAAGCTCAACATAGATGGTGGTATTGGAAAGTATACTCCTGTTGTATCCTATTGCTTTAAGTTTTGTGTGGAGTTAGTAAGAGGCAACAATGGAATGATTCATGGTGAGAACAACTATAATAAACCACAGCAGACAGATATAGAATATAATTTTTGATCCACAAATCACAAATGATGTATCATAAAAATGATATATAATTCATCTACAGGTTTTTTCCTGAATGGTGAAGGGAAAAATATAACTCTCCTCTCCTTCCTTTAACAAATATTTATGAAATACCTTTTATATACCCCAAATGAGGCTACATAACAGAGTCACAAGGCAAAGTGTTTGACCTCATAGAGGTTACAGCAAGGCAATGAAGATCGACATGTAGTAGAATGAAAGAGAACATTGCCTCTATGAAGGAAAGAGAAGCACAGAATTCTTTAATGAGAATAGAATTCACTAATTGGCAAATCGAAGTAGTACTAGCTCTAACTCCCCCCCACCCCCAAACTGATACTGAATAAAAGTTACTACATAGTCAATTAAGCCTTCACCTAAGAACAGAGTATTCTAGGTCAATGTAAAGTGTCAAATAAGCCCTGGCTGGTGTAGCTCAGTGGATTGAGCACTGGACTGCAAACCAAAAGGTCATGGGTTTGATTCCCTGTCAGGGCACATGCCTGGGTTGCAGGCCAGGTCTCCAGTTGGAGGTGAACAAGAGGCAACCAATTGGTGTTTCTCTCACGCAACGTTTCTCTCCCTCTCTTTCTCCCTCACTTCTTCTCTCTCTGAAAATAAATAAACTCTTCAACTAAAAGTAAAAAAAAATTAAAGAAGAGTCAAGTAAACAGTTCTACAGTTTATCTGAATAATAATAATATTTACTTTATAAGACTAATTGAAATAAATCTATTAAGTGATTGGCATACAATACCAAAAGGATAGCTTAAATGTTCTTCTAGGCTTTGGAAAATTGACATGTGTCATGACACCATGGAGATAACAAATTATTACTATATATGAAGTAATATTTGATGGATACTCTTTAAAATTGCCTGGCAAACTATAAGAGTCATGTATGATGTCCTTGAACCAAATTTGGCTCAAAATATTTGGCATATATTAGCACCATATGCTATCATAAGCATTTACTTTGACCCTTATTTAGAAAAACAAGTCTTTATGTCTAATTTAGACTATTTAGGTTATTACACTGACCTGAATTTAAAACATGCTAGAGTAAAATATTCTCTTACTCTCTGTAATATTAAGCAATAAATTACTTTTGGTAATACTGCATGTGCATCCATTCAAATAAACAGGGCAATTTATGCAAATATAACTTCTACAAAAATTTCATCATCTTAGAAAAATCATGTTACAGTCTTCTTTGAAGGTTCAACAAGGAGCAGCATTCATGCATATTTATATCTCCCATTGACTTTACTCAAATGAAGAATTATTGTTATTATTATTATTTTTAATCCTCACCTGAGGATATGTTTATTGATTTTAGAGAGAAAGGAAGTGAGGGGAAGGGAGGGAGGAAGGGAGAGAGAGAAAGAAACATTGATGTAGGAGCGAAACATAGATTAGTTGCCTCCTGTATGAACCCCGACTGGGGATTGAACCTACCACCTACATATGTGCTCTGACTGGGAATTGAACCCATGGCATTTTGGTGCATGGGGTGACACTCCATCCAGCTGAGCTATCCAGCTGAGCCATCCAGCCAGGGCAAAATCTTCTATGACTATACATGAGAGAAGAACTATTGAGGGTTTTTTTGACAGTTTTAAAAATACTATGTGTAGGCTTTCATGTTCCAAACAAATTAGATGGCCCCTATTGAAAGATGGCTTCTTTTCTCTGACATCATTGTCTTGAGTTGTTCTATAAGAGTTGAATAAAGGAGCACCACAGTGCTTGCTTATCTCTATGCTACACTGACTCTCCTACACATATATGTGGCATACTATCTTTCTTGGGGGTCAGATTCTCTAGTAAGTAGACAAAGGGAGATATTGAACATTTAAAGTTATCCTTCAAAATTTCAAGCCCATATACTTTCCAGAAATTCCAACTGAGTAAGTTTTTTTCTGTTTTTATTCTGAATTAAACTATATTACTGTTTCTTTGAGAGGACATCAGAGGAAGTAGATGGACCTTTTTGGAGGTCTTGGAACATGAATATGTATGCTCCCATTATGAGAAGCCCACAGAAGTAGAGCTGGCTAAAGAAACAGTGGATGATGTTTCTCACTTCAGGTTTTCTCTGACTTACAATACACCATTTAAATTGTGATTTTCCCTCCTTCTCTTTACTTCCTCTTTTTCTCTTGGGGAAAGCAGGGGACATAGGAGTGTTTCCTAAACAGGAGTGAATCCATTTCAATGATTTGCATATATGATATGGTTCCAATAAAATTTATTATAAATATACACCAAGTATCATAGTACTTATAGGAGAAGAGGAACGGATCTGCTAGGCATTACTACCTGAATGATCTGTGTTTCCCTGCATCCCTACAGGTGGTGTTAGAGTCACCCTCATCCTCAAGTGGAAGGGCTCTCAGACTAAAGGCTTTTTTCCAAAATGGCTGCCAATGATACAATATTTATTTTTGAGCTGCATCATTACAATGTAAGATTAGCTAAATATATGAGCTGCAGAGTTCAGACTACAAGGAGTTTGTCCTTTTTGCAGAGTCACTATATAGCAGACTCTGATTTTATATCTTAAGTGTTCACCAAGTGACACCAGGAAAATCCACCCCATAAAACTCACCACTAACCTCTCTATAGACAGGTCTATATCAATCTTTTATAAAAGACACAGAGCAAACATTTGCCTTGACCCTGTGCTTTACTAAAAAGTTAATGTAATTTCAATCTTATGAACGCTCTAAATTTTATAGCAAAATTAGTAGCACTCTTTGCTTTTTCTAGTACAATGTTCAGCATTAAAGTGGAGAACCATTTGCAGCAATGGAGCAAGAAGGTATCTGAACTTTACCTCTGAGCTTTAGATTATTATTTTCTCTTTATCGTATCTTATCTATTGTCTTTTATGTTCATATTTATGCTCATATTTCTAAGTTAACCTCTAACCTTATTTTTGTCAAAGCAAAATTCAAAGAAACAAGAAATAAATAAAAGAATTAGTTATCAGAAGTGATTAGTTATTTTTTTAGGGCTTCATGTAGCTCATTGTTAACAAGTCATACAAATCTCCACATAACACTAGACTGAAGTTAAAATTTCCTTTCTAATCAGAAAGTTTCTAACTGAATTATGCTAAAGAATATTTCCCTTAGCAACATAGCAGTTGGGACAACAGTAGTAATTGAGACAGGCATGGTATCCTCCAGAGTCTAGAGGACAAGAGAGAACACATCAACAACAAGTTAGACTAACATGGAACAAGTGCTGTGGGAAAAGACGCTGGAAACATAAGGCCATGCCAATAGAACCAAGGAATTGGAGCATGTGTGTTTGTTTGAGCATGAAAATGACTTTTAAGATGAGACCTCTTCATAATTAGGAGCTACCTAGTCAAAAGTGTTAAGAGTGAGAGTATTTCAGTCAGAAGGAAGAACATAAGAATAACTCAGATCTCCAGTGAATTTCTGAAATTAGGGCTAATGATGAGGCACTGAGTTAAAATCATGGGATTCACAAGCAAATCCTGACTCTCTTCTTTCAGTAGCCATGTGCAAATATGCTATATATATGTATTAAGTATATCTGTAGTCTGAGAGTCCAACATCACAGCCATGTCTCTGAGATTTACGACACTTTTCCCTCGTGAAGAGAACCTCTGTTTCTATTGTCCTACTTGTCTGTCTTTACTGTTAGTTAACTATTCTGATCAATAACAATTTGGATCAGCTAAAATTCTTACAAACAAAACTGACTTTGGTATAAGAACTGTACAAAAATATTAGGTACATATTTTATAATATATATTTACTACATCCAGTATTAGTAATAGAGAAGCCTGAATATTTATTGTTATGATTCCTAAGCATGAAGATTTTGTATAATTTTTCAAAATCTGCCCAATTGAAGACCACTGGCCAAACATTCCAGCCTATTTCTTCCAATTTGAGCTAAATAAATAAACATAAAAAAATATTCTCCAAGTGCTACTTAATAGAACTGTCTTTCTTAAAATACTTTGTTTCAAAGACTATTTGTAGAAGTACATTTTACTGCCTGAATAATTTATTTAATTTTGTTTTGGCCAAGTCAGCCAGAACCATCGCTATTATCCAACTCCAAAGCAAAGCGCCACTGTGATTGGGTTCTCACAATTGTAAACAATTCTCTCAATATTAAAGAGGAAAAAAGAAAGATCATGCATTGAGAGGCACATGTAGTCACAAATTTCTCATGTTTCCAAATATGAGTACTAATGCACACTATTACCCATTACACAGAAGTAAGATATTGATTTGGGAACATACGTTCTTCTCTGCATCTTTCCCATGAATACTTTAAGGGACTTCAGTTTCACACTTTTGAAAATATTCTCTTCAAAGACAACAAAGTGCTATAAACAAAGACAGATCTACTTCATAGGCAGTGGGGAATGTGAGAATAAATATAAAGTGGTCATCTCTAATGTTTGTTCAATAAAGTCTGAAAAGAACCCTACAAGCCACATACATTTGAAGATGATCATTTTGATCATTGCAATCTCTTCCTACCTGCCTCTTTGGAAATCTGCATGAAGGATTCCACACCTTTCTCTCCATAACTTCCTTCAGATGCAAGAGTAGACACATAATTCCAGCCTAGGGCCTTCACAATGTCTACCATGGCCTGGGCTTGGAAGGAATCAGGCGGAACCACACGGGAGAAGAAGTCATAGCGCCGATCATCACTTAACTCAGGTGCCGTTGATGCATAACTAATCTGGGGGATCTGAAAAGACAAAAAGCACCACGTGAGAGCACACCATCAGGATGTGAGAGACTCATTTATACTGACAACAATTTACCCAAAATACAGGACTTGAGTTCCAAAGATGATGTATGTGTGTTGGCAGACACTATATGGAACTATAGAAAATGCAACCAACAACTTCTTAAAAGCACAAAAGCA
The DNA here is from genome assembly GCA_004027735.1 of Carollia perspicillata. Classification (NCBI taxonomy): domain Eukaryota; kingdom Metazoa; phylum Chordata; class Mammalia; order Chiroptera; family Phyllostomidae; genus Carollia; species Carollia perspicillata. Next base: position 23,550 of record PVKM010005404.1, on the reverse strand, counting down.
TCTACTTTTGTGCCTTGGCCTTTTGTTTTCTCATCTTGGGAAGAAGGAGTGAGGATTGCATGGCAGCCATATGAGTCCTGGTGGTTAGAAAAAAATAATTTATAATCACCTGGCTACCATTTTGAATCATGCTTTACTTCTTATAAACTGATAGAAACAAAAACCCCCAACAGCCTAACTGGAGTGTGTATAGAGGTTGTTTTAGTTGACACAGCTAATGGATATTGGTGGATGTCATTAGTCATCTAATGCTGATTGAGGGCTAATCACCTGTGAGGAAATATCTAAGCAAGTTACATGCATTATTTAATTTATTCTTCACATGAACATTATGAAGTAGCCCAGTAACACCCTTAGACCCAGGCAAGGGGGTTTCCTGACCCCAGGCCTTCTTCTCATTGGCCCTATCACATTGGAACACCTTCTCACAATTTTCTAAGTTCCCTTTTGGGTGCTAGGAAAGGGCTGGCAGTCCTGTCTGGGAGGAGCCCCATGGGTCTCTGATTCCTATTTCTTCCCCTTTAGTGAACTCTCTGACACTCAACCTCACATGAGATTAACGAGGTGTTCCAAGGAATTCTAGAACTTGTGCCTGTGGGAATCACCCTAGGGACCCATTAGCAAAATCCTGGTTTTCAGGCAGGGAGTCTATGTTTATTAGACAAGCAGCTTACTCCCCTTGGCTGGTGCAGTGTTTATTTCTTAGCATTATGTGAGATTAGACTACCTGAGTAATCCTGAAATGCTGATTTTAGCAAAATCAAATTATGTATATAGAAAGAGGCCCCGAAAAAAATGTTTCCCTGAGATCCCAAATAACCTAAGGGAAGCCCTAAAGTAGCCCTAAAGTTAGGCGGGGGGCCTAACTTTCCTAATGCACCACCCCCTAGTTCTTTCTTTTAACACAAGCATGCAGTAGACTATATCTGGTACAATTAATCTACCAGTAACAATGAGCAACTTCTACAAAATCCTGTTTGCAAACTCTCCCAGGACTTACCACCACTTTACTATATGGGTTTCGCAGTATCTAAAGGCCACTTTTGATTTTTGCTCAGATGAAGCCCAACAGTCCAACTCTTTGCCCCAAAGAAGTCAACACTACATTCAAATTGAGTCTTTCAGCCCAGCAAACTGTACTCAATATTAAGCTATTTTTCACCTTCCAGTGCAGTATGCCTAAAGTTCACCCATTTGCCATTGTTTACAGCTAGTTATCATTTATGTGAACCGCATTTCTCCACCAACCTTTTTAGGTCAGCATTACACTCAAGTCCTTGCAGTTCATCCCTGATGCAGTTCTGCTCTAGGCCAGTAGGGGCAGGCTCTCTGTCCCTGACTCAAAGTCCAAATGCCAGAGTAAGAAAGGGTCAAAATCTCCTGATGGGTATTTACTTGAGTAACTCCTCAATTAGACAGGTAGTGAGGTGGAGGGGAAATAAAATGGGATTTGCTGTTGACAAGATGTGAATTAAAGCTTCATTATTTTTCCACAAGTGTTTACTTTGGTGAAGTTATTTCTCCTCAATGACTTAGCTGCATCATTAGTATAAGATTGTTTTGAGGGGCCACGATACGAATGTGCGTTGTTCTGCATGATGCCTGGGACAGGGTGGGCAACTTAATACAAGGGAGTAATGATAACCAAAATAGAGAACAGTATGGATTTCGTAACTAAGTTCACCCATTCCCCACATTTGATTTCCCAGTTCTCTGTGACATGTTACCACAAACATTCCCCTCAGCATTCGAAGAAAATGTGTTTACATACTTTCATCATTATTGCTTTAGAAATAAGATTTTATTCAGCTCTTTATTATGTGCCAACCATTTACTAAAGTTTTATATGTATTACCTAACCTAACCACCAATGCATATTTTTTACTATACTATGGTGTATTATACTATACTCTACTATTATTAACTCATTTAACAAAAGAGGAAATTGGGACTTTAAATTAGAATATAACCAGCACCATGCAAGCCTGAAACTACCTAATGCAAATTTCTGAACTCTGAACTATGATACCTAAATGAATTGTTGCTGAAACATTTTAATAATAAACATAAAACAAGAAAGGGCAGTCGATTATCAGAGTCTAGGCCAACTTCTGTCCACAGTACTGGTTACTGACTCACTAGAAGTTATTTTACATGACTCTTAAGGCTGTCAGACAAACATTTTATTTAAATACCTTATTAAAGATTATTAAATATATTGAGTTGGCCAAAATATTTGTTTGTTTTTTCTCCATAAGCTGGCTCTAGTATTGCTTAGTTTTTAATTTCATTCAAAATGACTTCATTAGATTGTATTGTGACAGCTGTCATATCAGTGTACATTTAAAAAAAATCAAAATTGATGAATTTTTGTGTAGCCATTTTATTATTAAAGATGGAAGAAAATACACAATGTTTTCCACATATTTTGTTGTATTATTTCAAGAAAGGTAAAAACACATCTGAAACACACACACACACACAAAAGACTTGTGTAGTATATGGAGAAGATGCTATGACTGAGCAAATATGTCAAAAGTGGCTTGCAAAGTTTCATGTTGGGGATTTCTTGCTGATTGATGCCCTGTGGTCGGATGGACCAGTTGAAGTTGACAGCGATCAAACCAAGACATTAATTGAGAACAATCAACATCATACCACATGGGACATAGCCAACATACTCAAAATATCCAAATCAATGAAGTTACTAGTGAAAATGAAAAATGTGTCTTTTATTTTATGGAAAAAACTACACAAACTTTTTGGCCAACCCAAGATTAATAGAGTTCCCTAAGATTCATTCATAGTTATGAGGTTATAAATTTTAGGTAAATAACATACCAACTGAATAAAGGCTTTGCGCAGAAAAATAAAAGGGAGGGAGTGAAAGAGGGTGGGAGAGAGTAAGAGATAGAGATGGTGAGAGACCTTCTCCTACAAGAAATAAAAAGGAAGGGTGCCAAGAATGTCAACATATTTACATCAGTTTCAATTTGTGGAAACATAAAAGCTTCATGCAATTACACAGAGGTTTTTCCTGCCAAAATCCCTTCCTACCTTTGAAGGAGTTCTAATAAAGATACACCCAGCCCTCTACTTAAATTTGCATTTATGTAGCCGCTGTAAAATATCACAATTGTGAAGTGCCTCAACGCAAATGCAGTTTTGAAACTGTGCCCCAAATTTCAGTTATGAAAATCTGGGGGAAACAGATTTCTCTCCTCCCTACCACACACCCTTTGAAAACGGCTGGTATCTGTGGTCTATCCCTTCTGCTATAAACAAGAAATATCTCCTGGCTTAAGACTCGTATGTCTCTTTAGGATCATACCACATTCTGTATCCAAAGACGCTTATTTCTCCACTATGCTGAAATGATGTTAGACTAGGGAATAAAGGACCAAATAGTTTCCATTTGTGAGATAAAAACACAGAGTTGGGAAAAAGTAGGCTTACAGTTATGAGTACACAAAATACAGAATTTATTCTTATATTATTATTAATTATTTCACTATTTGCCATACCAACAATTGTAAACCTACTTTCAACCCACCCTGTATAGCTACATAAGAATATCCCTCCTAGCACCAGAGATAAAGAACTAGAAGAATGTATGTCACCTATCAAATATGTTGTCACATAATTATTTGGCTATTATGCTGCATATTTAGTTACTCGTTTTCAAACTAATGTTTAAGCCTACAGAGCAATTACTTTGAAGTATGTGTTATAACTGGTACTTAAAGCTGACTAAACCATTATTAGTTATCTTTAGCGATTAACTTCTACACTCTCCTCGATCTCTAGCTGTACTTTTGTTTTCTGCTGCTGAAACCCTCCCCTCTTGTCAGTCTCCTATGGAAATGCAAAACTGATCTTTTGATAAAGATAATTTAGTATGGGGACACTTCAGCTATAGAAAAATAGGTGTTCCATCTCTCCTTGAGATTTCCATGTTCCAGTTAAAAAATTTGAACACCTTTGATCTTTAACATAGAACCAAACTTTTCAACTTATTTTATGATTCTTTACTTCATAAAAATTTGCCTATCACATAAAAGTAGTGTTATTGATGAGTATCAAATAGAATTAAAACATTTATAAACTATAGTACTTGTTTAGCTCTTACTTTTATTTAGAAAAATAATAATGCATATTATTTATGAAAATACAGAAACAAAAATGAAAATAATTTTAATAGCTTCATCCCTGTTAATATTTGCTATACTTCTTTATCATTTTTGTATGCATGTGGGTGTGCACATATATATATTGTTAATTATAAAACTCTGAGTCTTAGTATCTTCTTTCCACGCCCCCCTGCCCTGCCATTTATCTTTCTCTCTCTTTCTGGTTGCATACTGTTCTACAAAAACTAAACCTAAGTTAAACCTAATCTTTATTGTTAAATGTTTAAACATTTTTCAAGTTTTTATTATCTTTAGAAGTTAACAAAATATCCTAAGAGTTGATTCCAGTCCTATAGAAGTACTTCAGGTTTACACTGAAATATTTCCCTATGTGAACATTACTTGGCGGTGTACTATAAGGTAAACCAAACACATATATTTTTCCTCCAAATTGTTAAATACTTGGTCCAGCACTATATATTAAATACTAATTATTACTTATAGAAAAGACCATCTCTTGTCACATCTCTTCTCATACTTATTAAATATGATATTAAATCTTTTATCTACCCTTGAATGTTTGGGATGTAGTCTCTGCTATTCCACTTCTCTGTCATCTGACTCTTGGGCCAGTGTTTAACTATTTTTGTTTTTATAAACTTAGAGTTTGGGGGACTATATTAATTGGAAAATATTCTGTCTTCATAACTATTCTTTTAAAAAATGACCATGATTAATCACACATGTTTAATTTTCCAGCTGGACTATAGCACAATTTTTTTTCAAATTTATACTAAAGTTCCATTAAGACTATGATAATACTTTATACTTACATATTAATTTGGGAAGAATTGATATATTTACAATATTCTATTTTCTGCTGTGGGAAAATATTTATTTTCATGCATTCCATTATTCATTCTTCTCTTTTAGTAAAATTTTATAATTGTCTCCATGTAGCCCTCACACACTGTTAACTTTATTTTTAGATAATTGTTATTTTTATTGCCTTATGAGTGATAACAAGTTTTCATTTTATTTTCTATTGCTGGTATATAGGAGTCAATTAATTTTGTACATTTAGTTTACAACTTAAACACATGTTGAAATTTATTAGTTATAAGAGCTTCCAGTTTATTTTCTTGGGACTTCTAGGTAAACAAGCCATATTGTAAGAATTCATTTAGTTTTATTTCCTAGCTATATAAGCTAGAATTTCCAGGAAAACAAGAACAGTAGTGATAAAAATAGTTTGCTTTTTTTTTCTACCCTTCCTGATGTGGATCAGTGGATTGAGTGTTGGCATGTGAACCAAAGGGTCACTGGATCATTTCCTAGTCAGGGCACATGCCTGGGTTGTGGGCCAGGTCCTGGGTTTTGGGCACATGCCTGGGTTGTGGGCCAGGTCCCCAATAGGGGGCACTCAAGAGGCAACCACACACTGATGTGTCTCTCCTTATCTTTCTCCTTCCTTCCCGCTCTCTCTAAAAATAAATAAATAAAATATTTAAAAAACAGTTTGCCTTTTTTCTATTTCTCTACACTGAACATTTAAAATAAATTGGCATTTATTCTAATTTCTCATCTTGAAAAATGTATAGCCAAATGAAGAATTAAGATTGCCAGTTAAAATTTTACTTCACTAAAATACAATCTTTTTTTTAAGATTTTTTATTTATTTATTTTTAGAGGAGACAAGAAGTAGAGAGGGAGAGAAACATCAATGTATGGTTGCCTCTCCTTCATCCCCCACTGGGAACTGGCCTGCCACCCAGGCATGTGCCCTGACTGGGAATCGAACCTCGATCTTTTGCTTCGCAGGCCCATGCTCAATCCACTGAGCTACACCAGCCAGGGCCCAAAATACAATCTTAACTAAACTTATAGCACTATAAGTGTCTTCAAATAGTTGAAAAAGTATGTCCCTTCAAAAATTCTCTTTTGCAAAGAAAATCAGTTACTCCAATTATTCCTCCTAAGATATTAATCAGGTAATGCTGATGGCAAGACAGAAAATCAGTTTCAAGTAATCAAGTTTTTGAAACATAGTGGTCCTCACATCTTAGTATTTAAACTCTATGTAGCAGTCAACTTCCCTAACACTTTTGAACACTGAAACAGATGGAACAAAAACAGCAAAACATCATTCTTCTATTAATCAGATGCAACTCTCCCCAAATCTATATCTTACTCTTAATACAGCAGGAAAAATCCCAATTTACTGTTTCTAATTAACCTTTGAAATATTTATATATATTTAAGGCCCTAAAATTCCTGTAAATCTAAGAGAAAGAAGACTAGGGGAAAACCAATTACAAAAATAATTAAAATGGACATTTAAATAATTTATATCTTCTATATTTTATAGATATTTTTCAAGTCACCAATATTCACATCTCATCAATACAAGTGGTTGTAGTGACTGAACTAAAAGAATATAATAAAAAATAAAACATATCTAATCAGTGTCATGCACCGGTCACTAGGAGGAGCTCAAGGCTCTGTTCTGACCTCTCTCAGGTGTGCCCTGGAAAACAGGAAATTTGATCAGTTCCTTTGGAAGGTCAGTTGATCAATTCCTCTGGAACACTGCACGTTTCTCTGGTAACAAGTGTCACAGCTGTCATTAAACAATTATCTGTATAATTGTCTGTTTATTGCTCTCTCCTTGCCAGAAGAATACTCACCCTCATGGAGGGTAAGGGCCTTGCTCGTCATTTTATCACCACTGAATAGCACTATACCAGGACAGAATAGGAACCTAATTAATATTTGTTGAATAAAAAAGTGAGCCAGTAAATGAATGAATGGAATCATCCTTAGAGAACAGAGTCTGTTATCCACTTAGCTGATGTGGCTTCCCCAGCACTTGGAAGTTGCCCCTGCCCTGGGCAGGCCTGAGGCAGGCAGCTTTAGGCAGCATAGCAAACGCTTTTTCTTGCTCTTTCTTCTTCTTGGCATACTTTTCCCTGTGATTTCTTTCCTCATCATGGAAATGTAGGACAAGTAGACATTGGATGGAGCTTCAAAGGTAATGGGACTAGGGAGTCCTTTAGACTTCTTCCTCTGTTGCTTCTCTTAGGCCTGAGACCTGACAGCTCCAGGCAACATACACCACAGTGGCTAGTGTTGAGCCTAACTCTTAAGGACATACTTAGATCTATCATTTAAACAATGTGATTCTGCCCTGTTGTCTCCTTAGCTTTTCTCCCTTCTGGAACCTGGCTTGGCTATCAGATGCAAGACAGAACTAGTATGCTCTGTTCCAGTTAAATGCCTTTACTGTAGTTGACATTGCCATTACCAAATCAAAATAGAAAAAAAAAAGTTAAAGGAAAGCGAATATAGAGAAAATAATTCTATATCATTTCTAATACACGCAAAATCAAATATACAAATATGTGATGTATTTTCAGTTTCCAAGTGTTGACAAGACTGAACTCTTCCAAATGTAATATTATCTCATGATCACTATCTCATGATCAAGTCAAACACTTGGCTAAGGGAGCCCATGAGTTGAAAACATATCATTTTAGTCATCATCTTTGTGTCAAAATAACCAAAGACTCAAGTCCAGATGTGGTCTCGATAACATTAATACAGTACATATTTTTGATATGCTAATTGCCCTACTACTCCACACAAACTTGACTCTTATAAAAATAAATTTCTAAAAATTTTTAAAAAGAAGGAATTATTTAAAAAACACGAAAGACCCAAAATTCGTTTCACGCATTTTGAGCTTCTCTGCCTTTCCATTACAAGGGCAGCACCACTGACAAGGCCAGCCACCTGAACGTCTTATTTCTGGAAAGCTGAATGAGGCCCGCAGTTCCACGTTCCCGGGGACTGTGCACGTCTAGGAAAGGTAAGACAAAAAGTACTAACACTTGCTCAGAGGGCACTTTCCATAAACCTTGTAAAAGGCAATTTTTGGAAGTACAATGTGCCATTAAGATAATGCTTCAGGGTACCTGTTGAGATATTAATGAACTCCCAGTGGGGCATTATTAAGCTCACGGTTGGCAGTAATTCCACTCTTAGTTCTTATTAAGCTTTATTGATATGGATCCCTAAAAATGGAAAAGGGTTGAATAAACCTTTCAAGCTCATTCTTTGAAGCATCATTCCCTTCAGTTTGTACTTACCATTTTCTAGATAACATCTCTGCTCACAGTAGGATGGTTGGACTTTAAATCTAATGTGTGGTGGTTTTCGTTTCAAAGTATTGAGTAATGATTTTCAATTAGTTCAAAATCTGGAGTTTCACTCAACTTTAAACTACTCATGACAGAGATTACTCTAAAGTATTGAAACTGTTTCCTTTGCCTTTTTATTTGTGTGTGTATCTAGCATAGATACTCTGAGGCCTCTATAGATTGGAGGATTGCCTCCACCCATATCTCCACAGCATTCCATGACCAAGTACAATAGAGACCTTGGCCCTCCAAGAAGAGACTACAGAAATCATTGGCATATACTTTTCTAGAAGAACAGAGAGATGAAAGGAAGGAAAATTATTTTCATGACCTGTCAGGGTTCGTTATATATGTCTATGAATTATCTCTGGCCAGTAGCCCTGTAAATCACCATATATTAAGAAACAAATGTAATCAAAGTATGTATTTAATATTCCTCATACTTATTAAATATGATCCTGGACCTCTTTCAGGGCCCCATGGCCAGAGTCTCGTGCTTTGAGGTTTCCTTTACCAAATACTAATGACTGACTTATGAGGTATTCCACTAGCAATAAAAATGTCAAATCTCCATAGAGCAGGGTTTCTGGACCTTGGTATTATTGACATCTGAAGCCAGCAAGTTCTTTGTTATGGCAGGAGTGGGGCCAGCCTGTGCAGTGCGGGATGGTTAGCCACATCCCTGAATTCTATCACTAGATGCCAGCAACACATCCTGCAGGTGTCACAGTCAAAACAACAGTGAACAAGGTAAAATATCCATGTGTGTGCGCTGAGGGGAAGGGCGATGCAAAATTGCCTCAGTTGAGAATCACTGGGTTATAGCTTTGCACAAAAGGACACAACTGTAGTTATAATACCGTGGTCACAAAGTGACAACGAAAGGAAGAGACATTTCTAACGTTTTGTACACTGTCTGTACTCTCCATATTTTCCTTCCCCCTTGCCAGTCTTTCCCAATTATCAAAGCTCCATGTGCTTCCCAGGCACCTTTGATCACCGGGTCTCTGGGAGGAATGTGCGGTGTGTATGCTGCTGAAATGCTCCATCCTTTACTGGGACTCAGCCTGGAGCTTCTTAATGTGAAGGAAGACTTTTTTCAGGAGAAAATGAAATTAAATCCAAATTTGTTTTCTGAGAACTGCTGCCACCTTTTAAAGTATGTTACAGTCCAAAAATCTTGATTATATGGGATGGCTGAAAATGAAGAGCTGTATTTTATTGAATATTGATTGCAGTAAACTATGTGCTGTGCTCCACAGGCATTCCAATTTTCAAAAAGTTAGAGCACAATACAGAGCACTTAACAGGAATGCTCCTGAAAATGCTGTAATATCACTTAATGATTCGGAAGCCACTTCCAGGGTCTGGCAGGGCTGCAGGCACATTCGTTCTCATTGGATAAGGCTCCAGATGCTCCAGAAGGTGAAGTCAAATCTGCACTGATCCTTTGATTCCCTGAAAGAGGCTTACTTGACCAAAAATTCTTTATTTACCTTTTTACTCTTATGAAGAGGAGGGAAAGCAACGCTGCTTATTTTAGCTTTTATATGGCTCACATTTTCAGTAAACAAGCATTTAGTTATTATTTGTTAAAACAAAAGAGACCATTCATAAGATGTCTGCATAATAAATAATTCCCTATCATTTAATTCAGATAATACAATAGTACACAAATAGTGTACCACCAGTTATTTTTCAAATTTGTAAAATTTAGCAATTGCAGACACAATAGTTAATGAGAGACCAGCTTTGGAGGATGCAACAATCTAACACACACACACACACACACACACACACACGCACACGCACACACACGCACACACAAAGACAGATAGATTCTATAAAGAAAAACAAAGCAGTTTAATAAGAGAATGACTTAGATGGCACTGTAGATAAGACACCAAGTAAAATTTGAGTTAAGTGTAAATTAGTGCTTTAAAGGCTCCAAAAAGTTCTAAAGCACATGTATATTAAAAACATTAAAGTTATTCCAAAATATACCTGTAATCAAATTTATCAGAGCAGCCTTAATTCTGTAGAACAAAATCATTTACTTCTCTGTGGGCTTTTCTTGATTTGTATAGGTCTGAAATACCTACTTGATATATTTGCTTAACAAATTTTAGTAGTATTTCTCCAATATCCGGGTTGATTATATTCAAACTTCTTTGGGCAATTTACCCTGTCTCTCTCCGGCTACACACATAGTCCCCTCTTCCTGCTGCTCCTCACTCTTTGCCATTTCTCAGCTTTAATCTCATTCTTACATTATCACGTGGGTACGACAAGACTCCTTGAAGAGAGAAACTGTGTCTAAATTTTCTTTCATGTGTCTCATCATTGTAAGACTACACAAATATTGGAGTTCTACTGGCATTTGAAAATCATGAGTAAGGATATTTTTGGCTGTGGGTAACATATTACTCAATTATAATGACTTAGATAATAAAATCACTAAACAAATGCGGATATAGCTCATTTCCAGATTGGTTTAGTGACTCAACAATGACAGGGCATTGGGTTTATGCCTCTGAAGTCCTCTTAGTTCTTGTCTCAGACTCAGAAGACACTTCCTTTCCTCTGGGCATCATGATTTACGTGATGTCATTAAAAAGTAAAGGCAGGGGCAATGGGGTGGGGGTGTATCTAGCAAACCAAGGCTTTCCCTTCTTATCTATTTGGCTACTGATCAAGAAGGAATTTTCATTTTTCCAAAATATTCTACCCCTCACTATATTTTTCTTACATCTCTTTGACTGGAACTGTGCCACATTATCTTCCCTTCTCCAAACACTGGCAAAAAGAAAAAACAAACAAACAAACAAGACTGCCAAAATTGGTTTATGATTCAGCCTCTGAGGAAGGATTCCCAGCTGGGTTCTCTGGGAGGGAACAAACAAGTAAGTAAATGATTGTTTGGTGGACAAGTAAATACGCCATGGCAACTATGTAGTCATCGTTTTTAATTAATATGAGTTTGACAAGCTTGTAGGCATCTAAGACTTACATAGAGAATGAATAAATAACTCCATACATGCATCCATGCCTTTTCACTAACCAAAGAATGGGATATATATGTGGCTTTTACAAAGTATATTTGGTCATAATTCTTTTCCCCCAGAATCTCCGTTGTAATCTTATATAATTATTGTTGCCTGGGAACCACTGTGGTGGGGAAAACTGTTTTAAGTAAATTACTGAAAGGTCACTGAGGAGAAAACAACCATATAACACAGGAAGTTTGGAGAAGATGTGAACAAGAGTGTTTTTTTCAGCTAGTTAGAGGACAGGAGGCAAATATCCTCCAGCAAAGAAGTGAAGGAAAGTTTCCTGGGGAAGAAAATGGTAAGAACAAATGCATAGGGTAACTAAGATGTGGGGTTTTGTTGAAGAAAGTAGAGAGAAATGTGTATGGCTTGAGAGTAGAATTTGTAATTCCACTGGTTTACAGCAAGGAAAAAGGATAGGGCAAGGTGATAAAATACAATTAATATCTCTCTAAATTAATTTTGTTTCTTTGCTATTATAATAACTATTCATACAGAATAACAAAACATATAAAATCTTTCTAACATCTATTACTGCACACTTGGAAGCATAGTTATGTGATACACCAACAGAAATCCTAAGGGATGCTAAGTCCCAAATACCTCCTAAGTAAAAACAAATGAAGAGGCTCCTTCATTCTGAAGCAGCATCACTCAACAGTGATTCAATTAGACAAAGTGTCATTGTTTCTTCAACAAAGTCTCTGTGACAAAAGGTTTTTATGGATTCATCTGGTACCAGAAGCACACTATTGCCTGCTGTTAGGGGATGTAAGGAATTGCTCACTTTTTCACTAAGGATCTTCCCTGCCTGCAGACACAGAGACTGGTGGAAGAAGCAAAGCTGAGCATTTGTCTAGTCTTCTCTGTTGTTCTTTCTAGTTCCTAGATGGCAATAGGAGAGGAAAGAGAACAAATTGTAAAGTTTTGGGAAAAGTGAAGTCTTAGCCAAGGTTCAGAATGTTAGTGAAATTCATCCAGGATTAATAGTTCTTGATATAATGATGAAATATTTGAGTTTACATTAAACAGAACTGGAGACTGTCAGCCAGTGAAGCTTGCATTGGCTCCCGCACTCATGCTTTTCATTAGCCCAGACAAACCCCTTCTAGAAAGATTTTTTTTTCCCATCCCTATTTTTGCTGCAGCTTTGGAGACCTGAGACCTTAGACCCAGAAAGCATTCCTTGGTTAAGGAAGTGTGTGAAAAAATACCTCCTGTAAAATTGCCAAAGTATTTTTCAGGCTGAAATAGCCTGGTGGGTTCTCTTCACTGCACATTGTTAAAAATAATTATTTGCTCTAGAATTTACCATTTTTAATATTCCTTTCCTACACCCTGCAATTTCTGCTATCACATGCTTGGCCACTATATCATCTTTCGATTACCACGATTGCATTTTTTTACATGTAATTGCATTTTTGGTTGACTGCTTCCTGTGGAGACAGAGGAGAGAGAATGTCATCAATGGCAGCAACACAAGCTGTATTTTAACAAGGTTGCTTCAGGAAAGATTTTGCAATGGAGCTGCTAATCCTTTTTGTGATTCATGGACTCCTCTTAGAGGCATGTTGTGACTGGAGTTGGGTATTTTTCCCTCTTTCTAATCTTATCCTTTATATGCCAGGTTACAAGGGTGAGGTGTCTCAAATGGCCCAGGATGGGATGTTATTGCTAATGGAGTCAGATCTCTACTTTTACAGAGAGCAACAATTTTCAGAGAGGGGAAGTAATTTACCAAAAGTCATATTGCCATAATGTTACTGAGAAACAACTAGAATCATGTCTTTCGATTAAGTCCTATAGTGATGTTTCCCAAAATCCATATTGGTCTAAGTGTTCAATTCCTCTGCTTATTATATGTCAATATTAGTCTCATTTTTATTTTTAAGCAATATCAGTTATAAACTGGTTAGGTTGCAAAAATAGAAAACTAAAAAAATAGTTGCTAAAAAATAAGTTTATTACTTTCTCACATAAAGTAGATAACAGTCCAGAGTTGTCATGGCAGCCCTATAGTCACGAGGGACTCAGGTTTTTTGTATTTCTCTCAATTGCACCCTCTGTGACACTTAGGAGCCCAGATTGCTGCCAGAACTCCAGCAATTAGGGACTTGTTCCAGGCAACAAATGGGAAATGTGGAAAAAGAGGAAGAAACACATTTTCCAGTGGGTTGAATCCTTCCAAGGCACCTTCTTGGCTTGCACACAACACATCCACCTATATATGGTTTTCCCAAACAGTCTCATGCTTACATCTAGTAGCAAGAAAAGATTTTTGAAAAATGTATTCTTTAGTCACCTCCCCAACGCCCCCCCGCCCAACAATAAAATTTAGGTCTACTAATAAAGAAGAGGAAGAAGTAGGAACAGAGAGGCCATCACCTGCTACAATCTTGAATGATAGACAAGAGGTGGCCATGTACATCTCTAGGCCAGAGAATGGTGAGTAGATACAATTGAAAAATCTGTATCTGATTTAATCGATCTTTAAACCAATTATTGTATACAAGGCAAATAAGATACAGTCAGTGGTCAATAATACCCTAATAGGATGTTAACCATATGTAGACCCTAAATGATAAGTGATGTTGGGAGCTCACTTTCATTAGGATTATCCTATAATGACCCCCAAACAGTACTCCTCTTTGCATGAAAACATTCCAGGAAAAACTGGAGTGCTTCTAATGGCACAGCCTTTTTAACTTCCTGATTCTTCTGCTGTGAACATCCATAAAAGTTTACCCAGGAATTTCTCCCACACAAGATTGTTTTTAAATGTTTTTAATATGGGTAAGTTTTATACTCATTTAAAAAAATTTCTCCCAGTTTCAGCTTATATGCAACTTTGTGATAGGATATTCAGGTTCCTGTGTTCTTTTCAGCCATAATATTCCTCCATGGATTGAAAAGATAGTTCCCTTAACCTACATCACCTTGAGCAATTAAGAGGTTACAATTCTTGCTGTCTCTGCTACCAAGGGCAGGAAAATGCCTGCATCTATAAACCATCATTCCAAATGAAGAACCCAGATGAAGAGCCCAAGGGACTCAAATATGTTGATGGTCAGCCCGTGCATCTCGGAGCAATGAGGTGTGCTGTGGGTATCCGGTGCCTGGTTCCCAGCAGTCTGACTTGAGTCATGTTTACATTCATGCACAGAAAATAGAACAGAATGAGCAAATGATTTCCCAGTTAACATGTCAAGCAAAACAATGAAGATGCATTTTATTTCTTATAGCGAGTAGTAAGTATATTCCAAAAAATAAGTCACAATCTCTTTAGGCCCAAGGAGATCAATACATTAAGAAATTTTACTTCAACGTGGAAGAACTATGCCAAGCAAAGGATTTCTTCTAACTTCTACCCAATAGTTGTCATTTTATTTTACATCTGCCAGAATACTTTTAAGTGAAGAACTGCACACAGATATTAATTTTGAACTCTTCTAGTCATCCCTTAGCCATCTTTCACATTTTTTTCTCTAAAATTATATTGTGTGTGCTTCCTACTTGAAAGAATCCTATTGACTGGCACTATCATGCCTCAGAGAAGAGGATGCACTTTTCATTCTGATTTTAATTTATCACCACAATAAAATCGATAAGCAAAATAAAGAGCTCTGACTGCTCCATGTCTAACAGAGAATTCACCTAAAATGTTCCAAATTTGAAATTAATCATTCAAGTTAGGCAAACAATATTGAAAGTAACAAAAACGTTCGAAAATTTCAAAGTAGTTCCTTTTGCATTTTGAAATAAAACATTTATTTTATTGGTATGCATGTGTAGTATATTTACTACATTGCTTACTATTTTACTATTATTAACTATTTACCATTTTATAATGTACTGTTTTAATACTATTTACTTTTATATGTGCTGCATATATTACTAATAAAAATACTACATGTATTATGTACAATTTAAGTCTACATGTTCCTAGTTAGTATTAAGAAAAACAAACCTAAAAGCCTTTATACATGCTAAGGAGCATTGTAACTGGAAGCTTTTCTGAAGATTTCTGCCATTGCAATAGAACGCAGCTACCTTGAATTTAAATTATGGGTGACAAAGAGAATAGATACTGAAACATTAACTTTAATTTGTATGAGAAGATACAACACTGTCCTTAGAGTTAGAGGCACTGCACCATTTTCTTGGTACCGTTGCTGATCTATCAGCATTGCCTGGTCTGATCCTCTCTCTGATCCCTTCTGCGCCCTGCATACGTCAACAGAGCCATCCTGTGGAAGATGATGATCTCTCTCTTCGGGCGTTTAAGAGAGGGAGAACTGAGAGCTTGTAAATATATACTAAAGGTGGCTGCTGTCTAGAATTGCAAAGAGGAATATCTCTCCAAATATCTCTTTCTACCTGTCCACTACAATGCCAGAGTGACAGTGCTTTTTAGTGAGGTGATGAACTCTTTTAAGACAGGCAGGCATCATGCCAAGTTTGAGGAGTTTGTAGCTTCTGACCATTACTTACCTTTGTATAACTTCTCTGAAGTAGAACATTTGGATAACTGAGGTTTACTCAGCCTGTTAAAAGAGGCCTGTGTGCATCTTGCTTCCAATACCCCTGAAAGATGGTGCAAAAATGCATTTTTTTACTCTATAAATTCCTTGGCCAAGAAAAATAATGGGGAAAAGTCACAGAAGTGTGAGAAAGATATACTGACAGAAAAAGGAGAAAGAGAGACAGCTGAGGAGAGGGGTATTCTCAAATAGCTTGACAACATTTTTTATTTTGAGGAGCTTAACTTTTTGTGAATTAAGGATCTTTTTCATTTTCCCATATTGTAAATAGTGATTAACTCAGTTGACCTCCAAACCCCACATAACCCTGGAAACAGTGAAAGGATATGTATGAAACAAACACAGACGTGCAAGGTGCCCAGGCATTTCCAAGTATAATCGTTCTTTCAACCACCAAACCATAGCCCCTATCAAAGCTGACAAACCATCTGAGTTTCACGTATGTCTGGTGGTTTCACACAGCCATTAAAGCAAGCTATGCTGTCCAGAGCATGGCAATTAGAGCATCGGGGTGATTTTCAGTTCATGGTTCTGTGTGTTAGGGCTGCACATTTGACCTCCACTGACTACTTAAAAGGAGAGTTTGAGTGCAGAGTTGCGGTAATAGATGGCACTTTCAGAAAGGCAATTTCAAATTTAACAAAGTACCAGAGCACCATCCTATTTTGGGATAGAAATCATCTCTGAACCCATCATCAGTCAAGTTCACTGAAGGTCAGAGGCAATTTGAATCACTTGAGTAACCTTCCCAAATAGTACATCTTCCAAACCGGCCAGCACCTTTTAGCTATTTCCAGTGTGATCCTCCTTGGCTCCCAGTCTGTCCTGATCCTCTTTGTTTTGCCAGTGAAAAGAGATTCTGTTTTTCTATTCTATTTCCTGATACTGCATAGAACACATTATAATTAGGAAACCACCTGAGGGGAAGGTGACAATTCACTTGTCAATTTTCATGGATGAATCTTATTTCTATCACACAAGTAAGACAAGCCTCTCACTCTCAAACTCCATACTTGGGGCATACTGTCGTTAGCTGGTTCACTGCCCTGAGAAGAAAGCTATCACAAAGATGACAGTAACTACAACAGCAGCACAAAATGTGAACAATGAAAAAGAGCCTCTCATTGTAAATATTTTTACTGCCAACAAGTCTCTGATATGAAATGGACTAATGTGAAACAGCCATTTTGCAAAATACCCCCTATAAGGCTAACTAAAAGCTGTTATATCGGCATGTTGAATGCACTCAATAGAGCACTTGGAGATACGTGAGTGCCAGTGTTCAAAAGGCAGAATATACTCCAATGTGTAGCCTCTGGTGGGAATATTCATACAGCACAGGCTGGGTAGAACACTTTAGTGCAGGATTAAGGAAAGGCTATAACCTTCTTAGCTTTAGTCATTTGTAGGCAAGCTCTAAAAATATGTTAGCCAAAGATTTATTTTTTAATCTCAGATTAATTTTTAGCACCAAAAGCAGTCTTTATTTTCCACATGCTCTATGAAAAACCCAGAGAGCGAAATACATATGCAAGGGGTGGGATGCAGCCAAAAATAAAGAAAATATCAGAGTTAAAAAGAATATTAATCTTAGGCTAGATGGTGTGTTTTAGATACAAAAGGCATCATTAAATTAGTCTATGGGGACTGTAATAAAGGTATATTTAATTATTATCTTAACATATTATGTTTGTCTTTGATCTGTATTCTTTCTCACCACAAAAGTTGTTCATTTTGTTGGGAAAGAGTCCTGAGTAGAAGTGAGTCTTTAATAAAGACTGGACTACCCTTCTATTATTAAGGAAAAATGTAGTTGGTGTGAAATTGAAAAAGAGCTAAATTTTGCTTGTTTCTACCCTGACAAAGTAATAATATTTTATAAATTATTACTTAATTTTAATCCAAATTATTCAGAATTAACCAGATTTTAAATCTGTTTCCAACCTGCCTGAGCCTTCATTTTCTCCATGTAATTCTAGATTTTCTATAGCATCTTCTTCAGAGGTAAAAGGAACTCTGCATTACCATATTTCTTCAAGCATAAATACTCTATACTTCACCATTTAACTAAGCTGACATTGGAATGATTTTTTAATCATGATGTTGTCAGAATCAAGGAGTACTATTACTAGTCAGAGTTTATATTTTCTGATTTAATAATATCTTTTGTTTCAACTATACTCTTAACATACCATAAAAATAATCATATCCATGGCAGCTCCATTACGACTGATTACATAATATACACCAGGCAATGAGCAGTAGCAGGTTAGGGGTATGGAAAAAGGAGAGAAATAGACACAACATTTCTGGATTAGAACAAATAATAGGTCATCATAAGGGCAAGACAGTTGAATTGGGCCCAGGACATAATCCAATTTGAATGGACCAAGAAAATAATCAACACAGAACTGAGTGAAATGGGGACCCCAAACTCAGGGGCAATGGGGCTGCATAGCAAATTGATCTGCAGGAATTGATGACTAGACCATAAGACCTAAAGACAAGGTTTAAGTGGCCAAGAAATATTTTACCAGTGAGTCCAAGGGAGCCCCCAATCCAAAGGCATTTATAGGCATTTATATTGTTCTTTTAAAGGGACAGGCAGATCCAGGAAGCATTGATTCCCAAGACTGATGATTGAATTATTGAGAAGCCCCTATTGGAGTGTGTAGTGAATGAGTCAGAAAGAGAATCCTTAATGTAGTATATTCCAGGACAAGCAGGCATCCACTTTCTTAAGTAGATCACATGACAGCCATTCAGGCAGTGTAATCGACAGACACACCACTGCTCAAATATGCCCGCTTCCCTAAATCATCTGTAATCTTCATCTAAGCAGCTAAAAGAAAAAGCAGAATAGTGGGTTTAAAGATTCTTGGTCAACATTAGTGTGATGATAAACAGAAGTCAAATTTAATAGAGGAAGAAGAAGAGGAGATAAAAAGAACACAAGATGAGCAAATCACTTGCATGAATTTTATACTCACAACTGACAAACTCAAAGATAAGATGTTTCTGGTTATAGTGATTCTGATTTACCAATTTCATGTTTGAGCAAAAGTGCTTAATTTCCTATGTTTCTCAACATGGAAAACAGAACTTTTCCAGAAATTCCCAGGGATCTTTTATTTCCCTTTTATAGCTGCCCAGTTGTTCCTACTCCTGATATCCAAGGTTAAAAATATGCCTCCTCCCACAGTAAATTTTTGCTAAGAGCTTATTAGTTGCTTTTGCTATTTGAATTATCTTAGAATTAACTGTCATTTTTTTAATTGACTTTAGAGAGAGAGAGAGGAAGGGAGAGGGAGAGAAAGGGAAAGAGAGGAAAGTTAACTTGAGAGAGAGAGATTTGTTGTTCCACTTATTTACACATTCATTCATTGATTCTTGTATGTGCCCTGAGCAGAGATCAAACCCACAACCTTGGCTTACCAGGATGATGCTCTAACCAACTGAATACCCAGCCAGAGCTTAACAGCTACCGTTTTTGAAGAGTAAATTGTGTCTAATGGCAGGTATCTACACCAACAGATGTTTGCTAAATAATATGTGCTAGATGCAGAAAATGTTCTTTTACTATTTTCAATAATTTAAAATGTTAGCACTAAAATATCTCTTGCTCACAAATATTTTCAAAGTGGAATAAAGTTATATAATTATTGGTAGGTCAGTCATGGCTCTTAAAGCATTTTATCTCCGTCTTCAATAAAAGTCATCCTGGTGAAATACATAATTTTACAAAATTAATTTATGGAACTTCAAGAGTTAATCATATAAAACGTAGGTAATAACATTTTGATTAATTCTTAATACATGTCGTAACAGTCATTTTATCTTTCAGAATGAAGTTTTCTTTCTTCTTTAATCTGTTTTAGACGACTTGTAAATTTATTACATATAGTATTCAGTGCATTTTTAAATCATTACTTAGTTTTTACAATTTATGTGTTTTGTTCTTTATGTCTTTTTACTCAGTCAAGACAAAGAATGATATGTTTAGGGCAAAATATAGGAAAAATGGAGTCCTGCTGCAGAAATGCCTGCCAAGATGTCTGCAGAAGGCCTACTACAGCTCGCCTTACCAGCCACAACCAGCCACATCCAGTCATAGCTGGGTGTGTCACAGTCCTCCCCAAGCTTTGGTGTGCTCACCTCTTACTGGTATTGGTATTTTTTCAGCATTCCACCTCTGCTCCCTCAATGATCTTAGTGCTATAGTATCTCTAGGTGCTTTTATGTGCACAAATGTTTAATGCATGTTCAATCACTCTGTGGGATGGATCATCCTTTCATTGGGATTGGGTGGGAGATAGGAAAGAATCTGAAGCAGACAGAAGAGTCAATCATGTTGGAGTGTTTGTTGTAAGAATCTCTAGAGAGCTAAATTCGTGTGTGGATATTTTCTATAGAATGAATGCTTGTGTCCCCCACCAAAAGTCTTCTGTTAAGTCCTAACCTTCAGCATGATAGTAGGAAATGTGTGGGCCTTTGGGAGGTGAGAAGATCATGAAGGCAGAACCGTGGCAAATGAGATCGGTGCCCTTATAAATGAGAACCTAGAGAGCTCCCTTACACCTTACACCATGTGATAACACAGTAAGAAGACAGCCCCCCGTGAACCAGGAAGCAAGTAGGCCCTCACTATAACCAACTCTATCAGCACCTTGATCTTGAATTTCTCAGCCTCTAAAACTGTTAAAAATATTTTGTGTTATTTTTCAGCCACCTGGTCTATAGTGTTCTATTACAACAGCCTGAGGAAACCAAGATGGTACTTAAATACACTAGAATAGGGCATAGATATAAGAAGGAATAAATCATAATGACTTTAAGAAGGTAGTCACACATTCATTAAGAAATCTACTATGTGACAGCTACAGTACCATGAACATATTTTTTTTTAAATGGATGGATGGATGGATGGATGGAAAAAGTGCATAGAGTTTAAAACCACAGCAAAGGTCAAATGGTTCTGCTTTCTATATGTACAGCTGAGATTCAGTCATTTAGTCACTTCCTTTTAGGAAGTCTGCCATACGGTACATTCAGTTTTTGGGCCAAGATCAAATGAATGTTATTGGTAGTAGCTGAAGAACCTTACAATAGTACTCTTTCACCTGTAATTCAACTCATAAATATTTATTGAAATGTATATGTGTCAGGAATACTCCTAGGGCTTGGAGCCTGTGATGACTAAGGTGTTGAATATATGGATTTGGAAAGAGAAAAAAAGTTCATATTAACAAAGCATGAGGAATGTTGTGATTTAGTAAGTGCAAGATGTTAATGGGGATACAGTGATGGGAACATAGCTGTGACAGAGCGGGAACAATTTCAGATTTCCCTTTATTTGAGTTTTACAATCAACTGTCCTAAGAAACAAAAACTCTGTCCTAGAAGGTGATAAATGTAACCCTCCTGTGGACTAAGTGTGAAACTGGTTACTGATATACAGAATGATTTGAGAGTTGTTTTCAATAAATAATTTTTATTGTTATTCTATTACAGTTGTCCCAATTTTTCCCCCTTTGCCCTCTTCCACCCATCCCACCCCCCACTTCCACAGTCAATTCTCACACTGTTGCCCATGTCCTTGGGTCATTCATACACGTTCTTTGTCTAGGCCCTTCTCCTTTTTTTCACCCTTAATCCCCTCCCACTCCCTTCTGGTCACTTTCAGCCTGTTCCATGTTTCAATGCCTGTAGTTCTACTTTGTCCATTCATTTATTTTGTTCATTAGAGTCCTCTTATAGGTGAGATCATACAGTACTTGTCTTTCATCAACTGGCTTATTTCACTTACCATAAGTTCCATTCATGCTGTTGCAAAGAGTAGGAGTTTCTTCTTTCTTTCCACTGTGTAGTACTCCATTGTGTAAAGGTACCACAGTTTTTTGATCTACTCATTTACTGATGGGCATTTAGGTGGTTTCCAGCACTTGGCTATTATAAATAATACCTCAATGAACACAGGAGTGCATAAGTTCTTTTGAATTATACTTTGAAACAATCATCAAAATGAAAAGGGAAGCAATTGTATGGGACAACATACCCGCCAATGATACATTGGATATGGGTATGATCTCCAAAATATATATTTAAAACTCATACAACTCAACACCAGGAAGACAAACAATCTAATTTAAAAATGGGCAAATAATCTGAATAGATACTTCTCCAAGGAGGACATACAGATGGCATATAGATATATGACAGATGCTCAACATCACTAGCCATCAGAAATGCAAACTAAACCCAACATATCACCTCACACCTATCAAAATGACCATCATTAATAAATCAACAAACGACAAATACTGGCAAGGATTTAGAGAAAAGGGAACCCTGGGGCACTGTTGGTGGGAATGCAGACTGGTGCAGCCACTATGAAAAACAGTATGGAATTTCTTCAGAAAACTAAAAATGAAGCTGCCTTTTGACCAAGCAATTCCACTGATAGGAATATACCCTAAGAATTCTGAATTGTCAATTCAATAAAACTTATGTTTTAAGAGTTTTAATGTTTATCATCAAATGAATACTTTTAATCCAAGAAAATTTTAAATGTGAGATTTGGGTTCATTTTAGAAATGGAAAATAGGCTTTGGTCCACATGTTTTTGAAAGTGTTTTCATATGTAATGTGAAATACAATTATTATGCAATACATTTAAATACATGCAGTTGATTCCTGATATAATCTTCTATAATTTGTTCATGGAGTCAGTTGTAAACTATGAAAGCCTGATAGAAAATGTTTAGTACTGAATAGACCAATGGAACAGAACAGAGAGCCCAGAAATAAACCCAAGTCTCTATGGTCAATTAATTTTCGATAAAGGGGGCAACACCATTTTAATGGAGTAAAAATAGTCTCTTCAACAAATGGTGTTGGGAGAACTAGACAGCTACTTGCAAAAAAATGAAACTCGAGCGCCAACTTACACCATACACAAAAATAAAGTCAAGGTGGATAAATGACTTAAATATAAGCCGTGACATCATTAAAATCCTAGAGGAGAACATAGGCAGGAAAATATCAGATATCTCACACAGCAACATTTTTACTGATATGTCCCCCAGAGCAAGGGATATAAAGGAAAGAATAAACAAATGGGATCTCATCAAAATAAAAAGCTTCTGCACAGCTAAAGAAAACAGCATTAAAATAAAAAGAGACCCAACTATATGGGAAAACAGATTTGCCAGTGATACCTCAGACAGGGTTTAATCTCCAAAATATACAAAGAACTTACATGACTCCACTCCAAGAAGACAAGCAACCCAATTAAAAAATGGACAAAGGACTTTAACAGACACTTCTCCAAAAACGACATACAGAGGGCCCAGAGACACATGAAAAGATGCTCAATATCGCTAGCTATCAGGGAGATGCAAATCAAAACCACAATGAGATACCACTTCACACCACCAGTCAGAATGGCCATCATAAACAAAGCAACAAACAACAAGTGTTGGAGAGGTTGTGGAGAAAAGGGGACCCTAGTTCACTGTTGGTGGGATTGCAGACTGGTACAACCACTATGGAAAACAGTATGGAATTTTCTCAGAAAACTAAAAATGGAACTGCCTTTTGACCCAGCAATTGCACTGCTAGGATTATATCC